>JAQZBX010046805.1:0-20650 GCA_029593785.1 Cabassous unicinctus | reverse complement strand
TTTGGGAGGATTCATACCTGATAACAGCATTCACCTGGGGGCAGAGGGGAAAAAGAGAGTGATTGGATATTGCTTTTCTGTAATGTTTTACATGATTAAAAGGAAAATGTATTTATATATTACTTTTGTAATTAAAAATCTATGAAAAATTTCTGGTTGACTAAGATGGCAGTAGAAGATGCTATAGGGTGCCATTCCCCTATAGAATCTTTGAAAAGCTAGCAAAAACTGGCAGAGAAACCTTTCTCAAAACTCTGAAACACAGTTAAAGAGCTGCAGTAACTGAGTGTGTGCAAATCAAGAAAATGTAGCTCTAAAAATGGTAGGAGATGCTCAAGTTGTCCTTGCTGGATCCTCTGCCATTCCTTCTCTGGCACAGTTTGGAGCCAGTCTGCACACCAATTGTGGATCCTTGGCCCAGACATGGAGGGAACAGAATAACCCTTATATGCATATTAAGGTACCTGTATGTCAGTGCCAATCTATCAGGTAGCAGCATGAAAGAATGAACTAGGACACACGTCTATGGCTTGCCCTCTCAGAACTTACCCTGAAGGCAGAAGCACGTTGCAGGCAGCTAAAGCAGTATAGAAACAATTAAGTCAAAGTGACATGGGGCAAAGGATTACCTGTTTAAAGAACTACAGTAGAGCAAAGTCTATTTCAAAGGGACATTTGGATCCTGTAAAGAGTGGAATTCCTAAGGGCACAAGCAAGCACAAGCCCGGGACAAGATGCAGGCTCACAAAAAGACATAGAGAACCTCGCAGCACACTGTCACCTCAGGCTGATTTTCTTGATAGAAGGGCTAAAATCTGAAGGGGAACATGAGCCAATTTGAAAAGACTGTGAAAGGTTTTTTTTTATTTTTTATTTTTTTGTATTTGTTAGCTCCTGGCACTCAAGGAAATCTCTGTTGTTTCACTAACTGGATACAAACTTAAGGAACAGAGAGCTAAGGAGTTAAATCTCCAGAGTTATAACACATTAAAATACTAAAACATACTGTATATAACAGAAGATTACAAGAGACACAAAGAAACAGGAAACAATGACCCATCCAGACGAACAAGATAAAAATTCAGAAAACATCAACAAAGACTACCAGACTGCACATATCACCCAAAGACTTTGAAAAAATGATCTTTGATTTGCTCAAGCAGATAAAAGAAAACCAGAGAATGAACTAAAGGATATTAGGAAAATGATGAATAAACACTATGATAATCTCAATAAAGAGATAGAAATTTTTAAAAGGAACCAAACAGGAATAATGGAGTTAAGACCCCAATACCTGAAATGAAAAAAAATCCCAAGAGGGTTTCAACAGCAGATTGGAGCTGGAAAAAGAAAGAATCAGTGAACTTGAAGACAAGACAATTGGAATGATTCAGACTTAGGAGCAGAAAGGAAAAAGAAAAAAAAAAAAAGACAAAAACAAACTTGAATAGAGCCTAAGAGGCCTGTGGGACACCCATCAGCATACTAGTGTATGCATTATGAGAGTCTCAGAAGGGGAAGAAAGAAATAAAGGGTTAGAAGAAATACTCAAAGAAATAATGGCAGAAAACTTCCCAAACTTAATGAAAGACATGAACGTATACATTCAAGAAGATCGATGAACCCCAAACAGAATAAACTTGAATAGACGACGCTCAGACACAAGAAAGTCAAACCATCAGATGTCAAAGACAAGGAGAGAGTTCTGAGAACCACCAGAAAAAAGCAATGTGTTATATACAAGGGATTCCCAATAAGATTAAGTGCATATTCTCCATTTTTTGGAGGCAAGAACACAGGGAACAAAATAATTAATGTGCTGAAAGAAAACAATTGCCAACCAAGAATTTTATATCTGGTGAGACTCTCTTTTTAAAATGAGGGAGATAATAAGACATTTCCAGATAAACAAAAGCTGAGGGACTTTGTTACCATTAGACTTACCCTACAAACAATGCTAAAGGGAGTAGTTCAGACTGAAAGGAAAGAATACTAGACAGTGGATTGAAGTGGCATAAAGAAATAAATATCTCTGGTAAAGGAAACCACATGGGTAATTATAAATGCTAGTATTATTGTATTGTATTTTTTGGTAGGTAACTCAACTTTTCACTGTCTACAGTAATTTACATTTACGTTATGTAAATGCATAAAAAGTAATGGTAGATCCATGCTTTTGGACATACAATGTATAAATATATTTGTAACAAGTACAACAAAAAGGTGGTGGGATTGAGGGATATAGAAACAGTATGTATGCTCTTGAAATTAAGTTGGTACCAAATCAGACATGATTGTTACAGATTTAGGATGGTAAATTTAAGCCCCATGGTAACCACAAAGAAAATATTGAAAAATATGTACAGTAGTAAACAAGTAAGTAAATGCTGCACTAAAAAATAGGAAAAAATGAAAGTAGGCATTAATGGAAAAATTGAAGGGCAAAAAAGGAGTAATATTTATAAATATCAAATAGCAAAAAGAGAGAAGAAAGTCTTGGAGTAGTTATTTTAAGTGTAAATTTGTAAATTCTTCAGGAAAGAGGCAGAAATTGGCAGATTGATATGACTTAGCTATATACTGTTTACAAGAGACTCATCTTAAATTCAAAGACACAAGTATGTTGAAAGTGAAAGGATGAAAAAAATATATAGGATGTAAATAGTAACTAAAAGAGAGCTGAGGTACCTCTACTAATATCAGATGAAATAGTCTTTAAGTCAAAAACTATTACCAGGGACAAAGAAGGACACTATATACTGATAAAGAGGTCAATTCCATAAGAAGACATAACAGTTATAAATATATATGCATCTAATGGCACAGCCCAAAATATATGAAGCAAATATTGACAGATTTAAAGGAGAAATAGACGGTTCTACAATAATAGTAAAATTCTTCAATACAATACTTTCAATAATGGACAGAACATCTAGACCAGGAGTTCTTAACAACAGGTCCATGGGTGTGAATTGAAATAAAAAAAATTAACATTATTCTTGTGGGGACATGTTGGTGTGAGTGTGATATATTTATTAAATAAACACAGTATAGTGTGGACTTAGTAAGTGGTCCATGATTTTCAGCTGACTGGCAAAAGGGTCCATGGGAAAAAAAGGTTAAGAACCCCTGATCTAGAAAGAAGATCAATAAGTAAATAGAAGACCTGAATGATACTACAAATAGTATACCTTACTATACTATAAACCAACTAGACCTACTAGACATATAAAGAACACCTCACCCAACAGCAGCAGAATACACATTCTTCCTTAGTGCACATGGGTCATTCCCCAAGATAAACCATATGTTAGGTCACAAAACAAGCCTCAATAAAATAAAAAATATAGAAATAATACAAAGCATTTTCTCTGACCACAATGGTATGAAACCGGTAATCAATAACAGAGGGAGAAATGGGAAATTCACAAATACATGGCAATTAAAGAACATTCTCTTAAACAAACAATAGATCACAGAAGAAATCAAAATGGAAATTAGGAAATATCTTGAGACATATGGAAATGAAAATACAACATATCAAACTTATGGCAAAGGCAGTGCTGAGAGGGAAATTTATAGCTCTAAATGCTTACATTAAAAAAGAAGGAACTCAAATCAGAGCTCTCACTTCGCAATCTGAGGATCTAGAAAAAGAAGAGCAATAAAAACCCAAAGAGAGCAGAAAAAAGGAAATTACAATGTCTAGAGTGGAGATAAATAAAATAGAGAATAAAAAATGATATAGAAAATTTGGTTCTTTGAAAAAATCAATAAAATCAACTAATCTTTATCTAGACTGACTAAGGAAAAAGGACTGACATCGAGAGCTGATGCAAATAATTAAAATCACAAATGAAATGTGGGGGGATTTTACTACTAATCCCACAGAAATAAAAAGGATTTTAAGAGAATACTATGAACAACTATACAGCAACAAAATTAGATAACCTAGATGAAATGAACAAATTCCTAGAAACATACAAATTATCTATACTGGAAAAGAAATAGAAGATGTTAGCAGACCAATAACAAGTAAAGAAATTGAATCAGTAATCAAAACCTCCCAACAAAGAAAAGTCCAGTACCAAATGGCTTCACAGGTAAATTTTATGGAGCATTCCAAGAAAATTAACACCAATCCTCCTCAAACTCTTCCAAGAGGAGGGAACACTTCCTTAGAAAGTTAAGTATAGAATTACCATATGACCTGGTAATTCCACTTCTAGGTACATGCCCCAAAGAATTGAAAACAGGAACTCAAACAAATATTTCACACTGATGTTCACTGAGGCAATATTCACAATTGCCCAAAGATGGAAGAAACCCAAAGGTCTGTCAACAGATGAATAAACAAATTGTAACATATATATATGAAATGACATATTATTCAGCCATAAAAAGGAACAAAGTTCTGGTACATGTGATGACATGGACAAACCTTGAAGATATCATATTGAGTGAAATAAGCCAGACAGAAAAAGAGAAATATTGTATGATTTCACTAATATGAAATATTTAGAATAAGCAAATTTATAGACTGAAAAACACTGGAACACAGGTCACCAGGGACTGGGGTAG
Organism: Cabassous unicinctus; assembly: GCA_029593785.1. Classification (NCBI taxonomy): domain Eukaryota; kingdom Metazoa; phylum Chordata; class Mammalia; order Cingulata; family Chlamyphoridae; genus Cabassous; species Cabassous unicinctus. The sequence continues at coordinate 16,069 of JAQZBX010046805.1, read as the reverse complement.
TGGCAAGAAATTGGAAGCTAATGTTTAATTGGAACAGTTTTTGCAATGGATGGTCAGGATGATAACACAACATTGTGAATGTAGTAACACCATTGTATTATTATGTGGTTAAAAGGGGGAAATTTTAAGTTGTGTATATGTTACTAGAATAAAAATTCTTAAAAAACCAAAGGACTATACAATACAAAGTGTGATCCCTAATGTAAACTATGGATTATAGTTAGTAGTATAATTATAATAATATTGTTTCAACAACTTTAATAAAGGTTCTAATTCAGCGTTAATAAAAGGGATAAGTGTGTGTGTGTGTGTGTGTGTGTGTGAGTGTAGGGGATATTAGGAACTTTATATATTTTGCATGGTTTTTCAGTAAATCTATAACTTTTCTAATAAAATAAATAAAAAAAACTGCTATGAGCAAAAAAAAAAAATCTATGAAAAAAGACATAGTATAAGTCCTCTGTTTTATAGATGTGGAAACTGATATTTGGAGATCAAGTGGCTTGCCAAAAGTCTCAGACAGTGTGGTAAACTCAAAGATAGACCTCCTGCTTGATAGCTTGTTCCAGTGTGGTAGCTTTCTTCATCATGTCCATGGGGCTAATCAGGCATTTTAGATGAGGATGCAGTAGCCATAGATAATAATCAGCATCAGATGGCTGTGACAGCTAAGGGAAGTTGAACTAGCACTGAGTAGGGCTACTCAAGGTAGTAACTTGACAAAACTTGAACTTGTCAGTGTCCAGCAATGATCAAGCCCCCAGAAACTAAGTCACAAGCACTAAAATGAAGAGGAGATGGAGAACTTTCAGAATGCCTATTAACTTACATTGAGAAGTATAACCACAAGGACCGCTGTACTTGTATCAGCATGACCACAGCATTCTCTCCAAGGAGACAAGCTACAGGGGAAGCCAAATGATAATCAGAAACTGTTTTGTAATTCACCATGAGCAATCACTACATTGAAATATTTGAAGTCTTATGGTCAGCACATTCGCTCTGAGGCCAGAATCAGAAAGTGCTTGGTGAGTGTGGAATCAGAACAAGAGGATTTACATTAATCAACTATTTCATGGCATCTGGTTAAACTGATCAGCAGCATTCAGCTCATAATGAGAATCAACTTGCTAATGGGACTGGAATATTTAAATCCTGTTGACTGAGGCTCCTTGGCCCTTTCTGGACCTGTTTGTGCCACCAGACATACCTTTTTCTATATTTTCATAGCTGATCATGATGGCTTGTTTATCAGACCTCTTCTAGGTATTCTGTCTTAGATATGTTGATAATTTAATCAAATCACAATTCTGTTGATCTGGGATTTAATTTTGGTGTTCTTTGTATCTCGGTTCTGATCCATTTTGTGTAGGCCTTAGAGTCCAATGTTTGTTGCCATCTCTGCACTTGGAATGTTTTTCTCCATTCTCTGATTTCCTCCGCATAGATGATTACTCTGTCATTCACATCACAGCAGGTTAAACGTCAGCTTGTCAGAAAAGCCTTACCTGAGCACATATTCTGAAGCAGCCACCCAGTCATTCTCCATTTCTTCACCTTATTTTACTTTATGCATGTTTTTAAATACCTAATATTTACTCTTTACACATCTGTGTTTCAATTTTTCTCATCTCTCCCATTAGAATATAAGCTCCTTGAAAGCAGGGACCTTATCAATCTTGTTCTTGCTCTATGTCAAGCACCAAGAACAGGGCCTAGCACTTGGCAGGTTCTCATGAAGACTTGGTGAATGAATGACTGAATGAACTGTTAAGGGATCAATAGCATTTTTATGATTTATACGCTCTTGGGAACATCTCATTGTAGTTCCTAAATAATGGCAAAGATATATCTTAGAAATGAACTTGGCTAAGAATCTATAAGCCTCAGTCAATTCTCAATGGGTGGAAGATACGTAGTGTAAAGGGGAGAGTGGGTGAGTATATGTGCTCAGAAATGTTACCCAAGTGGTGGTTCGTGTGCAGTGAAGGCTCACTCAACAATGGAAGTTGATGGCTTTGATAACCAAATGCTGCCCAAATAACAGATTACAGTGGGGAATCCTTTGGAACACCAAAGTACTTACCAAACAGGAAAGTTGTTTGACATTATGGTGCCACGACCTTGAAGTATTAGGATGAAATATAATCCTGTAAACCAAGGGAACTGGCAGACAAGTTCAGGTCCGGGAAGAAATAAGACTTCAACGTTCCCAAGACATTTGCGTTTCATCAGATTTCAGAGTTTTTTTTTTCAGAATCAGAAAAAGTCACCACGCTTCTCATCACAGGCACTCCCCTCTCATTGGTTAGGGACAAATCTTGAAAGAAATAAAACAGACCCCGCTCTAATGGCACATGAGATTGAATTTTCCAGTGTTCTAGTCCAGCAGAGGAAACATCTATAAGGTAGGAGATAATTACAAATGGTGATTTACTTTATCTCCCATCAAGCCTTTTGCAATAAGATCCTAGGTTAAAAAGGTCCTGTTGATATAATTTGCCTCAGAAAATAAGAATATGAATAGAAATGATAGAAGTATGGGATTGATAGAAGGTAGTCTTTCCTCTTGGCATTAAATCAATTTTTTGTATTGATTTTTGAAATGTGGAAGGTTATGATATTTTCAAGTCATTAAATTTGTGAATATCTGTAAGATAAAAGAAATAAATTCTAAAGACAGAATATAATGTATTAGCATTATTGGGGTAAAACTACACTTTTTGGTCCCCTGCAAGATTTAATCACCTTTCAGAGATGGCATGCAATGAAGGGCTCAAAAAAAAAAAAAAAAAAATTCTGTTTTATTTAGATTATGAGTGTGGTGTATCTTTAGTTAAGATGATATAGGTAGTTATATAAAAAAATATGGCTTCTATCACAACAATTATCTAGCAAAGGGAAAAGGTAGTTTCCTTTTAAAAATAAGTTATGCCTGTGGTATTTTACAGAACAATTATGAATAATAATAAAAATTTAATATGCATTTAGTTTCTCATGATAAGATTAGTGGAACATTACATTTCTAGAGCTATTGGTCATTTTATTTTCATTCCTTTTATAAAGGATTTATAATTCATGAATAAAATTAACTGCTGGCTTAGACCTGACTTGAGGGTTTTTAGGACAGAAACAAATTTTTTAATATTATGTTCTTTTTACCAATGTTCAGGGCAACTCATTATGGCCCTCTTTGGATGCTAAATGCTATTTGCATTTTCAAAATTTCATAAAGAACTTTGTCATGTATTTTTTCTTTTTTGAAGAAGTCAATTTTGTAATAATATTTTAGCACTAAAAGAAAAAAAAAAACTGGAAATGCTATGCTCCTGTGAGAATGAAGCCAGGAAAATCATTAAATAGAAGAAATCTCATCTAAAGATCTTTCTAAGGAACAATTTCCTTTCTGAAATTCACATTTTCTCCATTCCTCTTCTCTTCTTCCTTCTTAAGTCCATTGGCAGAAACCAAAAATGACACTAATAACTATATTTTTGGGGAAAAAAACCAAACAATTAACTAGAGATACAAGGATTTACTTAATTAGGGCAAAGGTAAGAAAGAAGATATTCAATTAAAACATGACATCCTTTATCCTATCTTTTTTATTGTTGAATGGAGACTAGACACTTGGTTGCTCTTTCCAATTTCTGGGATTTATGAGATATTAAGCAAGAGCCCATATTAGCTATGTAACTTTATTTTCATTTATGTGATACCTACTGTAGTGATATGACATTTACAATAATTTAGTCTTTCTGGGTCGCTTATAAGATTTGAAATCTAAGGGCTTTTCATAATCTCCTTGCAAGTGCTTTAATTGACTTTCTGTTATAATGAACCCCATAGACCATTACCTGGCTAATTGCTTGAGTTACAGTGTTTATACAATGCCATTCTTTGTCCTTGGTCTTTTGGGGTATTAAATAGCAAGGCTGTGCTGAGAAAGGAAGTGACTGCCGTTTTTCATGTGAAGCATTAACTTCTTGGTAGCTGTTTTAGAGACAGACTCTCTTCTGTTCTTCTCTGGGCTGATACCAAACCTGATACTTATCAGATATATCTGTTATTCTGTAATTCTTGACCCTGAAAAGGGTCTTCCAGAGCAACTGTCACAAGCAGAGCATTCCACAAGCTGACTAGAAGGTTCTGGAATGTGTATGGACCAGGTGTAACAATATTTAATTCTTGATTGTTGACCCTGATGAACCAGATTTTGTCTAGAAAATAATCTTAATACTTTAGAACTAAAAAAGAGTTTAGAGCTGTGCCATTGTTGTCAATGTAAGGTCACAGTGCCCTGGAGGTGAAGTGACTTACTCCAGTTTCACTCATATTAGTGGTCCAAGTTCAGGCCCTGTTTATGGAGTTAACAGAACACAGATCCATCATGAAGTCTTGGAGCCTGAGGCCAATTTATGGAGTTAGAGCAAAGCAGGAAAGTGCTAGGATCAGCATGCCAGCGCAACCCAGAAAACTGCTGTGTGGTCAATATCCTTCCATGTTCCCTGCTTAATTTTGATGATGGTGTAGGTCAGTGACAAAATGGCCCTGCTAGTGGTGAGGAGTAATTAAGGATTTTTCAGGAACTTTTTGAGAACTAGAGATAGGGTGAGAACCAACTTTGATACCTGTAGGCCTAGACTGATTTCTCTTAGCAACTTCTGATTAAAATATTTCTGCAGGGACTGCTCTAACCTTGATCCAAGTTACTTAAGCGGCTCTGGAACTAGTTCAGATTCCAGTGTGCAGGACAGGGACTGGGATATATGCAATGTCTGTTGACATCATCAAACGCCTGACTTTCCTGATGTTTGTTTTTAAAATATCTTGTTGCACTGGAATATGTTTGGAGCTCTCTGGATTGAAAAAAATAGGGGGGTGGTGAGGGGGCAGACTCTTACAAATTGCAGAAATTAAAGACAAATGGAAAAATGAAAATTTTGTACTTGGAAATATTTTTGTATAATAAGTTATGCATTTCATGCCATATCTTTAGCAGCTTTGCTTTACATTTGAGTCCCCTACATATAAGCATATGAGTAACCTGATAAAAAGATCAACACAGGCCTTTCAACACTGAGAGACAATTCTAATGACAAGATAAGCTACTCGTGATGAAGAATTCTGTATCTATCACATTATCTGAAAAAATATCTTTTGCCTACCAGTCTGTCCTGAGACCTCCTCAGAAATCTTTCCCTTTAGGGTGGTTTTCAGATGGATCAATTCTCTCATAGACCAGATGGAATGCTCTCTCACTCCTTTGCCATAATCCCCACTGAAGAATAGACCCTACAACAATTATCCTGCGTGGTCTCCACAAAGGTGAAGAGGTTTGCTTAGGTTTGCTTGTACTTATTTTAATGGGTGTGTAAATAACATTTATCAATGAAGTAGGAAAATTGGATAGATTATTAACTGCTAGCAGGATCAACTAATAAACAAATCAATGGTCTAATCAGGTAACATGTTCGGACTCACTGCTATTTTAGTCAGTGGAAAATACCAATCTGTGAAATTGCTGCAGCCCTATTGTCCAGCAGCACACCACACATTCATGCTGTGCTTTTCCCCACCTCTTTCAGTTCTCTCTATCTCTGAAATAAGAAAACCACTATAGCAGACAGAAGCATCATGACAGAACTTAAAAAGATGAAGCATAATAATAATTATTTTCTTGCCTTTGCCCAAATCCATCCTTGAAGGCATTTTTTTAGGTTCTGGAGATGTGAAGATAGGGTTATTTCCATGCCTAAATCTACATTTTTACTGTCTACTCATTAATGCAGTTGAATTCACTTTTCCACCAACCTGTCAGCATACTTATTCTTCACCTTGCCCTAGTTTTTTTGCTCCCAGTTCTCCTAATGTAGTTTCTTTCCACATCCAAGCCCATGCCCTGGGTTTCGAACTACCACTTCTCACATTTTGTATCCAGTCATACTACTTTGATTTAAGGCAGATGTTGAAGGAGAAAAGGAGGAACTGAAAAAGTGATGACGTGCATGGAGAAAAAAAGTGTGTCCATATTTGCAGCTGGACTCTTCTTATGGTGTTAGACTATGAACCAAAGCCAATCCCTTTTCATCTAACAGAAAAGTGCAGAGAATACCTGTTTTATTCTACGGTGTACTTGTTAAATACAAGCAGCATTTAACTTGGCATAATGTAATGTTATTTCCAATGTACTTAATAAAATTGTAATGGATTCACTTATTTAGAAACTCTGGAAGAAATAACCTACCACTGGATAGTAGAAATTATGATGCTTTTGCTATATATATCAACACAAAATGATGAGCAAAGCTTATCAGAGCTGATTACAATTACTCTGGAAATACCCTTAACAAATAAAGTAGGAAATAGGAATCTGAAGTTACAAAATTTCTTTTCCTTCCTTTTGACGGCATTAAATTTTCAAATGAACATAAGATCTGAGCTGTAGAAGGGCTTTCTGAGTTTGCTGTGAGAATTGGGGCAGGAGAAAAGAGTTTATAAAAAATTCTCCCTCATTCTTTCTCATGGCTGGATTGTGTTGGGAGTCTAACACCAGGACCTTTAAACAGGAAAAGAAGACTATTTGATGAATATAGCTCTCAAGGAAGGGGAAGGAAGTAGTGGAGACCACTGTTACTCCCTGTTTTCCTTGTCCTATGTGGTAGGCCTTTTCCCTGAGGGTGAACATACTCCAGTGGAGGTGACATTAATGACAGCTGTGCCCCTTCTCGTCTGCTGCTTCTTATTGCTCACTCCCATTTTGGGTTATTTATTTAAACAGGGAAGTCACAGGGGGTTGTCACCATCACTGGAAGAAGCACTGTAGCCATTCCACTGCTTGACTGGGACTTAGGCTTCTTCTAGCACTTCCTCTTTTGCTCCTGTACCTCAAAACAGGGAAAGTCCCCCCACCTCCAACCCTAACCTGGCTCATCTCACTCAAGCTGTTTTATCAGAATTTGAGACTCAGAGCTCACTTTACTGTCCTAAAATTCACCAAGAGAAGCTTAGAATTAATTTCTTTTATCTTAGGGAGATAAAATTTAACCAGAACCATTTCTATACAAACATTTTTATGTCTAGGTTGTGCTGTCCAGTATAACTTTTTCTCTTAGTCATTGTATGTTTTAAACTAAAACTTCATGAGTAACTTAACCTAAATCTGTATTTCTAAAGGAAAACAGTTAACCATATTCTTTAGGAAATCTTCCGTACACAGAATAATACTTTGTTTTCTTCTTATCCTCATTTTCTCAAGGTGATATAAATTAGAACCACAATTCTAAGAAATCTCCCAGAGTCAAAATACAATGTTAACTTTGAAAATGAGAGCTGCTTGGCAAATCGAAGATGCCCTTTCCATCTAGAAAATAAATAAGTAATGGATATTTTCCAGGGTCGATTTCTCTCTTAATCTGTGAAATAATGTCAAAACACTGCTCTAAGTCACCATTACCTCTTGCCTGAGCTACTGAAAAACTTCCTATTTTTCCTGCTTTCATCTTTGTCCGACCTCAACCATCCTCTACACAGCATCCAGAATGGTGCCTGGGAATTAAAACCAAACCAGATTAAGCCCCTCCTTTGCTTCAACTTCCAGCCACTTTATAGCTTGCAGAATAAAATCCCATGGTTGACAGTACCCTACCTGATGTGCCCCAGATGATCATTCCAACTTCTCTGCCCCTGACCCCTTACCTTGGGGGCATACTGTCTTCCTTTCTCTTTCTCACCTTTGTACATATGGTTCCTGCTGCTCTTATTAACACTGTGATCTTGGGTAGGTTACATAACCTCTCTATGCCTCTGTTTTAGAATCCATCATATGAGCATGGTAAATCTAACATTGCATAGTTCTTGCATGTGGAATTATACTAACAATTGTAAAGTGCCTTGGACATGCCTATCATAGTCTCAAGGTTCATTCCCTGCCCTGTCCTTTTCCCACCAGCTATCTCTTACTTGCCAACTGAGTACTGGTTTACCAAGACTCTATCCTAACACATTTGCAGGGTCAGAAATACTTCATACACATGGAAGAATATCACAGATAAGTTTTAGTAGGGAAAAAGGAGGATTATTCTCCCACATGGACTCATGTGTTTAAACATTAGCAATGTCCTAGAACATTAATATTCAACAATTTGTAAACACTATAGCAAAGTGGTGAGAGAATGAAAAGGCACCAGTATTTCATTTTGGCCTTCTGCCAGATCTCTGATTTTTCTTTAGCCTTGGGATGTGGGTCTGGTTATATTGGGATGTTTACTGTAGAAAAGTTTCTTAGGGACAGGGGCTGGGTTTTTATTTCTCTTTATATTCTAAGATCCAACACAGGGCCTAGCACTTCTTAGATGCTCACATAAATGTTTTTGAACAAATGAATGTTTTATTGAATGTAATTGAATGAACTAATGAAAGTCAAGTATTTTATATCCAAACAGTAGAATTCTGCTGTCTAGTTTTTTCTGCAGCTGGATCCAGCTGACTGATGTATAGTAACTGTATTTTGTGTGCTCACACTAGCAGGGGAAGAAAGGGCTCTGAATTTGCAGAGATTCAGTGTGATCATCTGCCTTTTCCCTTTCTTCTCTCACTTTACAATTTTCTCATCTCACCTGCTAGATCGTATACTCACAGAGTTTGGAGACCATGGCTCATGTTTGATGTCACCATATACAATTTCTCCCTGCTTGTGGCATTGCAATATTCAGCAAATATTGGTTGAATGGCTGAATGGTGACAAAGATAACTTGAAAGAAAGATAATAGTTTTGGATTATTATCTGATTATGGAAATAAAGCTTCCTATCTTTATCCTTTCTTAACAGTTAAACAGACTTGGATTCAAATCCTGAATCCATAACTCACTGACTGTATGACCTTGAGCAAGATATGTAACTTCTTGGGGGCTGTTTCCTCATCTGTGAAGGTGAATGGTAGTGTGTCACTACCTGGCCGAGCTGTTTTGAGAAATGATTGGATTGATGAATGTAAGGCACCTACTCACAGCAAGGGGTCTAGAAAGAGAAGTTGTTTTCATTATGATTATTTCTATTCTCTTTACTCTTTTCTTATTTATCCTAAGTACTTCTTCCTTCCCCTATCAGAAAACATGCATTTCTAATCCTGGCTATTTGCTGGCAGCCATTAGGTGATTGGAAGTTTATGGGGAATTGAATACTGTGAACTATCAAAATTTCCCTTCAATGGGGACCTTATATCACTTTGGGCATTGATAAAAGCCTAAGTAAGAATAACCACTGTTTGCCTCATTAAAATAATTCAGGATGTATGTGAGTTTTCAGAAAAGCACCTCAAATTGTAGAGCAAAGAATTGGAGAGTTAAATGACATGTGATGAATAAGGACATAGCATAAATTTTAATTTATGATTTTTAAAATAGTTTCTCTCTCCATTTATTACAATAGTTTTGAAAAGATTGCTTTCACATCAGGCCCATTATCCCTAGTAGATTTAAAGCCTATTTCATCAGTATTTTTTCATGAAATAATTGAGTTTGCTGGAATAAACTATTCAGCTCAATATTTTTCATCTTCTTCTATTACAAATGTATTTGATTCCTATAAATCTGAGGAGGTCAGTCAGGAAATTATACATATTTGTTTTCCCTGGGCATATGAGCTATTAAGTCATGTTGCATTTTTTTATAGATCATATTGTTATTTGGCAAGATAATTTGAATGATTGAGAACAATTTTTGAGAACATGTAACACTGGAAAAACAACCAGAAAGGATCATTGAAGCAAAATGTTCCTTATAATGAAAACTTAAACAAAATATTCAAGCATGCATTTACACATAAGATATTTCAGTCTTTATTATACATATTATTCATTCTTTGGTTCATATATATATATATATGCATATTTGTCTCATATAAGTATATAATTATATCACTTAGACTTTTCATTTAGACCTCATGCAATATGTATATACATATATTCCTATTGTATCTTCTTCTCAGACTCAAATATGTGGATGATTTCTTGGCTTTGTGTCATTTTAATTATTTTGGGTATTGCTGGCATGGATGCAGTAGCAAAGACCACACCATATACCAAGTTTACGAAGAAATCTGAAGGAAAAGAGATGCCAAAGGGTCTCAAGCCGTCCAGTGGCCCACTTTTGGAAGAAGAAACCCCCTTCACTGAAATGGCTGATATGGCAGAACCAACCATGGAACCCTCAGCCTTGGATTCTGCCTTTGACACTGGCACTCTTTTCCCCTTTGAAAACATCACCCTTGACCCAGCTGATTTCTTTTTGAATTGCTGTGGTTGTTGTTTACCTGTACCACGGCAGAAAGGAGCACGTGGAGAGACTGGAAAATCAGGTATTTGAAAAAATATAAAACCATAATTCTCACCTGCATATCCTTAGGGTTGAGGTGTGGGTTGGGAGGTGAACTCACCTTAAGGATTTCTACATTGTCATATAGTGAAAACAGATCTAAGTGTAATGTTGTGACCGCAAATGCAAATGATGCTGTGTTATCCAGTATAGTAGTCACTAGCCACATATGTGACTATGAATTTTAAAATTGAAATGAAATAAGGGAAAATTCGATTCCTCAATCACACTAGCCAATTTCAAGTGCTTAACAGCCCAATGTGGCCAGTGACTACTGCCTATTGGGCAGGCAGATATAGAACATATCTAGCATTATAGAAAGATAGAGCAAAGACTGAGCATACCTACACCAGCACTGCTGCTGTAGTTCTTAAACCTGCATCTATTTACTACCACTATAGATTTTTTCATTAATGGCTGATTTTAAAAGAGTAAATGAAAATTCTGTTGTCTGGTAAGAATGTGTGTTGACTGATGTATTTTTTGAATGCTATTTGTAGTTAGGATTAGAAATGGAACACCTGTGAGGTGCAGAATAAAGTGTGGGATTGTTTGCTCCTCATTAATATTTTGAGGCAATATTGTATCCTTGCCTGGCAATTTTCTTCATTAAAAGCCATAGTTAGGGTAGCAGATGTAGCTCAAGTGGTTGAGTACCTGTTCTCATGTACAAAGTCTTGGGTTTGGTCCCTGATACCTCCTAAAAACAAAACAAACAAACAAATGGAAAAAACCAGCTCTCATTTGGGAGTAGATGTAGCTCAGTGGTTGAGCATCTGCTTCCCATGTACAAGGTCCTGGGTTCAATTCCCAGTACTTTCGGGGAAAAAAAAAAAAAGCCCATAGTTATGCATTTCAAATGTCTTTATTATATGCATAATGGATGTGCTCTTAGTTTTATTGTAATAAATTTAAGCCATATAGTAAAGAATTCAAGATAAAAGTAAGATCAGAATGTCAGTTTCAAATTCACTATTCCCTGAAAAAAATATTTGCTGTGTCTCACTTGAAGAAATTAAAGTTATAAAATCAGTAGCTATAAATCTTCATTAAACTTTTCACTCATTCCATCTTGTTGTTGGGGCCTTTTGGGAAATGAGCTCAATATTTATGTAGGGTAAAGGAGCTGGGAATGGCCTGGGACAACAAGATTTCAGGGGTACTAAAACATTATTGGAAATGTGATGAGATTGAGGAAATTAAATTTACCAGAACTTCTCTTAGAGAGAGTACAATATCTGGCTAGCAAACTGCTTTGTGTGGAAGATGAAGACCCCAAAGGCATGATCAAGTAAACTGCCTTCTAAGCATTGTGGGATCTGTAACATGGGGGCTTTATTTATTTATTTATTTATTTAATCCAGTAGTGGATTAAACTGAGCTGTTTTCAGGGTCCAGCCTTTCTTGTAAATGCATGAGACAAATATTTCAAAGGGGTGCCAAGTTATTAACCTGCCTTTGGGACAATCTTGGAATAACTGGTTCTACCATACAGCATGTGCTTAAGAGCTCAAAGTGTTGAGTCTATCATGATCCTGCCTTACTGAAGCATTGTTACTTCTCTAAGTCTTAGTTTCCAAAATATAAAATATATAAGGGTGTTACCAATGTCATCACATTGTCAAAAGAAGTGAATGAGATAATACATATAAGGGTTCAGTGTGGTGCTTGGGATAGAGTAAATGCTCAATAAATTATATTTACTTTTACAGATGACTATGGTAGGAGTCTGGTCCTATCTCATGGAATACTGTGAGCCTGACCTGACAAGATCCTGTTTTTAAAATCTGTAGAGAGATATATTTTCAAGCTTTACCAGTGTTTTCAAAAACACTGCTTTTGGGGATTGTGGGAAGATGGCAAAGTACAAAGGCCCAAGAATCAGCCCCTCTATCAAAGCAACTATTGAATAGGGAGGAACTATCTGAACCAAGTTTTTCAACTCTGGACTCTAGTATAAAACTCGTAGGATTCAGGGAAGAGCAGGATAAGAGGCTGGTATAATTCTATGAATTTTACCTTCTACATGGTGGCTACCATCCCCTCCCCACCCCACCCCCCACCAGCTGCAGCCCATATTCCTGGTGTGGTTTGCTGGTGCTATGTGGGAAATAAGGACCTATCCTTCCAAAAACAAGAAGTGTGGTCTGATTGTTACTTTTGATTGCTGCTTTTTATTGTTGGCAGGCCGGCATGGGGGGTGGCCATTTTTCCCAACCCCACAGGTAGAAGCAACAGAAGTCTTGAAGAGGCAATACCTTTTCTCCCTTTCTTTTCCTGTTTGGAAGCAAAAGTAGTTTGGAAAAGTCACAAACTGATGACTTCAGCCCTCAACAAGAAAAAAAATCAGCAATCCCAGAGCAATGGGAGAATTGGATTTCCAGAGTTGCAATACTCAGAATGTCCAGTTCTCAATAAAAAATTACAAAACACACAAAGAAACATGAAAATATGGACCATTCTCAGGAAAAAAAAATTTGACAGAAATCATCCCTGAGGAAGCTCATTTGTTGGAGCTATTAGTCAAAGATGTTAAATAAACTGTCTTAAATATGTTCAATGAGCTAAAGGAAGCCATAGACAAAGAATTAAAGGGAATGATGAAAACATTGACTGAACAAAATAAAAAGAAATTATAAAAAGGAACCATACAGAAATTCTAGAGCTTAAAAATACAATAATTGAAATTGAAAACTCACTGGAGACATTTAAAAGCATATTTGGGCAGGCAGAAGAAAGGATCTGTGAACCTGAATACAAGACAATTGAAATTATCCTGTGTGAGGAGTAGAAAGAAAAATGAATGAAGAAACATGAACAGAGACTGAGACAATTGTGGGACACCTCAAGTGTACCAATATATGCATTGTGGGAGTCTCAAAAGAAGATGAAAGAGAGAGAGGGTCAAAAAGAATTTTCTTAGAAATAACGGCTCAAATTTAATGAAAGAGATGAATATACATATCCAAGATGCTCATTGAATTCCAAGCAGGATAGACCCAAATAGGTCTATCCACACCAAGAAATATGATAATCAAAATGTCAAATGCCAAAGAAAAAGAGAATTCTGAAGGCTGCAAGAGAGAAGCAATGTTTCATGTACAAGGGAGCCTCAATAAGAGGTTTCTTGTGGGAAACCATGGAGAGAAGAAGGCAGTGGGATGACATATTTAAAGTGCTGGAAACAAAAAATTGCAAACCAAGAATCTATATCTGGCAAAATTGTTTTTCAAAAATAAGGGAGAGATTAAGACATTCCCAAATAAAATAAAAATCTAAGGGAGTTTGTCACCATTAGACCAGCACTACAAAAAATGCTTCAGGGAGTTCTTTGGGTTGAAAGGAAAGGACACTATGTAATAATAGATTGAAGTAACATGAAAAAAATGAAGATACCTGGTAAAGGTAACAATATGGGTAAATATAAATGCCAGTGTTATTGAATTTTTAGTTTGTAAATCCCACTTTGTATCAATGTATAAAAAGTAATAAATCAATGGTTTTAGACTTATAATGTATAAACGTGTGGTTTTATGACAAGAGCTACATAAAGGTGAGGGGATGGTGAGTATAGGAACATAATGTGCATATGCTGTTGAAGTTAAGTTGGTATCAAACCAAGTGAGATTGTTATAGATTTAGGAAGTCAAATTTAAGCCCCAATGTAATCAAAAAGAAAATATTAGAATAAAATGCACAGAAAGAACTGAGAAGGAATCCTAAAAGTTTCACTACAAAAATAGGCCAAAGACTTGAACAGACAATACTCCAAAGAATAGATAGAAATGGCCAATAAGCACATGAAAAGATGCTTGTCATTCTCCATTAGGGAAATGCAAATCAAAACACAGTGAGATAAAACCTCACAACCACAAGAATGGCTATAATTTTTAAAAATGGAAAATAAGAAAATTATTGGTGGGGATGTAAAATGGTGCAGCCACTGTGGAAAACAGTTGGTGGTTCCTCAAAATCCAAATATTGAATTCCTTATGATCCAGCAATTCTACTCTTAGGTTTATATCCAAAAGAATTGAAAGCAGGGACACAGATTATTGTATGCCAATGCATGTAACAGTATTATTGACAATAGCCAAAAGGGAAACAACCCACACTGAATGGATAAAAAATGTGTTATATTCCTACAATGTAATATTATTCAGCCATAAAAAGGAATGAAGTTCAAATACATGCTACACCATGAATGAACCTTGAAGACATCATGATAAGTGAAATAAACCAGGCACAAAACCCTTAAATATCTAGAATAAGCAAATTCACAGAGACAAAACAAAGATTAGAAGTTAGCAGGAGCCAAGGGGTAGAGAATGGGAGTTATTATTTAATGAATACAGAGCTTTGTTTGGAGTGATGGAAAGTTTGCTAACCACACTGTAAAGGTAATCACTGCTGAACTGTATACTTAAAAATGGTTAAAATGGGAAATTTTATGTTATATACATGTTACTATAATAAAATTAAAACAAAAACAAAAATACCAAACTCTTTGTGCCTTCAAGCCTCTGCTCTTCCCATTATATCCAGCCCTGTGGTAATCTCACCTGGAGGAACATCTTTCCTGGATATGAGGGGCCACCTCCCTATGCCTTGTGAGCATGCATGCAGTTGCTGTTTGTTTCCTGTGCCAATCTGGGCACAGCCCTTCATCTCTTCTCTCAAAACTATATTAACATGGAGCTTTGGGGGCCATGAGAAAAAGGAGACATTGCACAGTGAAGTATAATTGGTCACCTTGCTTGGTGCCCACCTGCTCCACCTATTCTTTCTCTACTCCTCTCCAACCTGTACTCCTTTCCATATTAGAGAGAGTTTAACAATCACCTCTGGTTATTTGAGTCTACCTTAGGCCTTAATCTCCATTGCAAGTGACTTATTACAGGTTTTCCTCAAAATAAATACAGTGCTCTTCCAAAGAGGAATTGTGTTGAGTATAATTTTTTCCATCCCATCAGCCTTCAATATAATAATTAAGCTGAAACTAAGATGAACTATTTTAATTTTATTGAGTGCAGTTATCTAGGGTTAATTTTCCAAGAATCTCTACATAAATTATTCCAATCAGGGATTGTTACAAGAGCTGGGAAACAATTCCTATGCCTTGGACAGGGCTGTAGTTGTACGAAGGATTAGTTATCCCTAGGTTTGGGGTCCCTATGTGGTCCAGGTAAGTTAATGGGATGTTGATTGCCCTGCAGAATCAAAGACACTGTATGAGGTCCCAGCCCTGCCTCATCTGCCCTTGTCTGCCTCTCAGTCTCTTCTCATCTTTGATCACTAGTACCATCCACAGAGCCCTTCTTTCAGTTTCTTAAAGATAGCATGGTCTTTTCCACTCTTGTTTTCCTTGAAATACCTGTATACTTATTTTTTGCCTAGATAACTCCTAATTCTTTCATTGGATTTTAGCTTAATGTCATTGTCTCAGGGAGGTCTTTTCTTATTCTATAAATATAAATTAGGTTACTATAGGTCTACTATATGACCTTCTCATTTTTCTTTATGTCACTAACCACAGTTTGGCAATTTCTATTTATTTGTGTGGTTGTTTGTTCAGTGTTTATGTTTTATGGACTCTCAGCTTCAGGAGAGGGTAGTGACTGCCAGAATTGCTGATGGCTGCATTCCTAACACCCAGCAGCATTCTTGGTGCAGAGAGGCCTCAGCAGTGGTTCTT
>JAQZBX010046804.1:0-20671 GCA_029593785.1 Cabassous unicinctus | reverse complement strand
ATTCCTGAGATTGTCTTAACTGCCTATAGTATCCAGATGTCTCTAGAGCCCTCAGAAGCTCCACTGTTTGAGGCACTGTTTACTGTGGCAGTCAATGAGATCCTACTGAGATGTGCATTAAGTGTAACCTCTTGAATGACTTCCCAAATCACTTTAAATCTCTTAGCTAAAAAAACTCATTTGTATTTGATATTTCCCCTTTTTGGTCAAGGTCTTTTTCCAAATGTACCACTAGTTGGCACTTGGTTATAATCCCTCGGTGACAGGGAGGCTCATCCCTGGGAGTCATGTCTCATGTGGTGGTGGTGGGGAAGTAGTGTGTTTATATGCTGAGTTTGGCTTAGAGTGAGGCCACATTTGAGCAACAAGGAGGCTTTCAGGAGGTACCTCTTAGGCGCTATGTAATAATAGGCTAAGTTTCAATTTCACAAGAACAAGATACATAAGTACAAATATCAATATCAAGGACCTGGCATAATGGTTTGTCGTCCTTCACTAGGCACTACCCATGTACTCAGGGAATTCTTGCCACTCTATTACAGAATGTAGTAGGACTTCTCAGTCTGGGGATTCAATGTTCTTTTGATTATTGTGAGGGTCTCTACCCAGCAAGACAACGCCTCATGTCCACTTGAACATATTTATATTCCATAGAGTCATGCTCCAGGTGCACATCTCCCCACACATCTCCCCATCACTGACACCTGACACCAGTGACCCTCCCCTGCCACAGTTGTGACCCTTCTGCAATCCAAAATTCCTGAAAAACAAAGTAAAAGTAAATAAAAATAAATAAATAAAATAATAAAAATTAAAATTAAATAATATACAAAAATACAAAAATAAAATAAAATTCTGTGTATGTGTCTTGTAAGATCTGTTGTCTTTTATGCACAGTGAAAATTTCTTCCATATGTTCCCCCAGTGTCTTTTTTTTTTTTTTTTTTTTTTTTTTTTTTCATTTTATCTTCAAAGAAGCTTTAGGTTTCAGAAAAGTCACACAGAAAATATAGGGGATTCCCCTATAACCAACCCCCTCCCCACCTCCCACTCTTCCCTATTAATAACATTTTACATGTGTATGGTACCTTTGTTACAACTGATATATAAATATTGAAGCGTTGCAACTAACCATGGTCAATGGTTTACATTATGGTTTACATTTTGAACCATATACTTTTGTAGGTTTTGACAAAATTGAAAATGGTCTGTATCTGTCATTGCAAGATCATGCAGAACAATTCCAATGCCCTAAAAATGCCCTCTCCCTGCCCCTCCCCCTCAGAACCTATGGTAACCACTACATTTTGATTTTTGAAGAATATGGTTCATATTTACTTGCAATAATATTGAGGGCTTGACATATTGGTCTGTTTTCTTTTATTAGGCACTGCCCATGTACTCGAAAGATTCTTACCCCTCTATTTGAGAATGTAGCAGGACTCCCCAGGATGGGAGTTTAATATTTTCTTGTTAATTGTGTGGGTCTCCACCCACTGAGATAACACCCTATGACAAGATGAACACATTTGTATTCCATAGAAGCATGCCCCAGGTGCACTCTTTCCCACATATCCCCCCATCCCCGATACCCTACACCAATAGCCCTCTCCTGCCATATTTGCCAAAAGAATATTCCCACCCTTGTAGTTTTAACCACAGACCTGCAAATCCCTAGAGTTCAACTGTTCCTTCCTCCAGACCTCCCTGAGTTCCATGGATAGTCCAACCCCCCCGCTACTTCTCCTCTCATCACTGTACCACTATCACCCCCATCCACTGCCTAACCATACCCTTCCACCTTATCATAGATTTTGCCCATATTGAGCATCAGCTCACCATCTTCTACTCCCTCTGTCTCCTAATAACCTATCTTTCAGACTCTAGCTCTGGAGTCTGCTCAATTTGCTTGAGTCATATCAGTGAGGTCATGTAATAATTGTCCTTCAGTGACTGGCTTACTTCACTCAACATAAGGTCTTCAAGATTCATCCATGTTGTAGTGTGTATTAATACTGCATTCCTTCTTACAGCTGAGTGATGTTCCATTGTATGAATACACCACAATTTGCTTATCCATTCATCTGTTGATGGCCACTTGGGTAGCTTCCAACTTTTGGCAATAGTGAATAATGCTGCTTTGAACACTGATGTACATGTATCTGTTCATGTCCCTGCTTTCAATTTTTCTGGGTATATACCCAGAAGTGGGATTGCTGGATCACAAGGCAGTTCTATAGTTAGCTTCCTGAGGAACCACCAAACTGTCAATGGCAGGACGATTCTACATTCCCACTAGCAGTGGACAAAGTTTCCCTTTCCTCCACATTCTGTCCCACACTTGGAGTTTGTTTTTTTTAATAGCCACCAGTCTAATATGTGTAAGATGAAATCTCATTATAGTTTTGATTTGCTTTTCCCTAATAGCTAGTGATGTTGAACATCTTTTCATGTGCTTTTTAGCCATTTGCATTTCTTCTTTGGAAAGTGTCTATTCAAATCCCTTGCCCATTTTTTAAATGGGATGTCTTTTTATTTTTGAGATGTAGGATTTCTTTATATATGCTGGATATTAGGCCCTTATTGGATAAGTGGTTACCAAATATTTTCTCCCATTGAGTAGGCTGCCTTTTCACTTTATTGACAAACTTCTTTGAAGAGCAAAAGGTTTTAATTCTGAGGAGGTCCCATTTATCTATTTTGTCTTTCATTGCTCGTGCTTTGGGTATAAAGTTTATGAGACCACTTCCAACTACAAGATCTCATAGATGCTTCCCTACATTATTTTCTAGGAGCCTTATGGTCTTGGCTCTTATATTTAGACCTCTGATCTACTCTGAGTTAATTTTTGTATAGGGCAGGAGATGATAATCCTCTCTCATTTTTTGGATATGGATAACCAGTTCTGCAAGCACCATTTGTCTTGTTCCAGATCTTAGAGGGAAAGCTGTGGGTTTTTCATATATACCCTTTATCAAATTGAGGATGTTTTCTTCAATTCCAATATTTTGAAGTGTTTTTATCAAGAAAGGATGCTGTATTTTGTCAAATGCTTTTTCTGCATCAATAGAGATGATCATGTGATTTTTTTCTGTTACTCTGTTAATATGGTGTCTTACATTGATTGATTTTTTTTTATGTTGAACCATCCTTGCACACCAGGGATAAAACTCACTTCATCATGGTATATAATTCATTTGATGTGTTGTTGAATACGATTAGCAAGTATTTTGTTGAGGATTTTAGCAGCCAGGTTCATTAGAGAGATTGGTCTGTAGTTTTCTTGTGGCATCTTTATGTGGCTTTAGTATTAAGGGTGATGTTGGCACCAAAGAATGAGTTAGGCAATGTTCCCTCCACTTCTATTTTTTGGAAGAGTTCAAGCAGGATTCATGTTAGTTCTTTCCAAAATGATTGGTAGGATTCACCTGTGAAGCCATCTGATCCTGGGCTTTTCTTAGTTGGGAGGTTTTTGACAACTAATTCAATCTCATTATTTGTGATTGGTCTGTTGAGTTCATCAATTTCTCCTTTCATCAATGTAGGCTGTTTGTGTATTTCTAGAAATTTGTCCATTTCATCTAAGTTATCCATCTTGTTGGCAAACAATTTTTCAAAGTTTCCTCTTATGATACTCTTTATTTCTGTGGGATCAGTGGTGATATCCCCTCCTTCATTTTTTATTTTATATATTAGCATCTTCTCTCTTTTTTTCTTTGTTAGTCTAGCTAAGGGTTTGTCAATTTTATTAATCTTCTCAAGCAACCAATTTTTGCTTTTGTTAATTTTTTCTAGTGTTTTTTATCCTCAATTTCACTTAGCTCTGCTCTACTCTTTGTTATTTTCTTTTTTCTGCTGCTTTGGGATTAGTTTGTTGTTCTTTTTTGGTTCCTCCAGGTGTGCAATTAAGTATTTGATTTTAGCTCTTTCTTCTTTTTGAATATACTCATTTATGGCTATACATTTCCCTCTCAGCACTGCTTTTGCTGCATCCCATAGGTTTTGAATATTGTGTTCTCATTTTCATTCATTTCAAGGCATCTACTGATTTCTTTTGCAATTTCCTCCTTTACCTACTGATTGTCTAAGAGTGTGTTGTTTAACTTCCATATCTTTGTGGCTATTCTGGTTCTCTGCCCCTTATTGATTTCCAGCTTCATTCCATTGTGGTCTGAGAAATTACTTTGTATAATTTCAATCTTTCTGAATTCATTGAGAGTTGTTCTGTGGCTTAGCATGTTGTCTGTCCTGAAGAATGATTCATGTGTACTCGAGAAGATTGTATATCTTACTGTGTTTGATTGTAATCTTCTGTATATGTCTATGAGGTCTAGATCCTCTAACATATTATTCAAGGTCTCTGCTTCTTTATTGACCATCTGTTGAGATGTTCTGTCTAATGGTGATAGTGGTGTATTAAAGTCCCCCACCATAATTGTAGAGAAATCTATTTCTCCACTTAGTTTTTCCAATGTTTGCCTCGTTTATTTTCAGTTAGGTACATAAATGTTTATGATTGTTCTTTCTTCTCGAGAGAGCACCCCTTTTATTAATATATAGTGTCCTTCTTTGTCTCTTACAATAGTTTTGCATTTAAAGCATATTTTGTCCTGTATTAGTGTAGCTACTCCCTCCTTTTTCTGGTTATTGTTTGAATGTAAAATCATTTTCCAACCATTCACTTGTAACTTCCTTGCATTCCTAGGTCTAAGGTGAGTTTCTTATAGACAGCATATAAATGAGTCATATTTCCTTATCCATTCTGTCAATCTGTGTCTTTTGATTGGAGAGTTTAATTCATTAACATTTAATGTTATTACTGTCAAGGCAGTATTTACACTAGCCATATTTTCTTTTGGCTTATATATGTCATATTTTTGTTTTTATTTCTCTTTTTTATCTTTTTAGTTATTCTTACTAATAATCTTCCTCTCTACATTCTCCTCCAGCCTTCTCTCTTGTTTTATCCTTTCAACCTGCAGACCTCCCTGTAGTATTTCTTGAAGGGCAGGTTTCTTGTTGACAAATCCTCTTAATTTCTGTTTATCTGTAAATATTTTGAACTGTTCCTTATTTTTGAATGCCAGCTTTGCTGGATACAGAATTCTTGGTGGACAGTTTTTTTTTTTTTTCCCCGCACCTTAACTATATCATACCACTGCCTTCTTACCTCCATGGTTTCAGATGAGAAATCAGTGCTTAATCTTACCAAGCTTCCCTTGTATATGATGGCTCTCTTTTCTCTTGGTGCTTTCAGGATTCTCTTTGTCTTGAGCATTTGACAATTTGATAAGTATATGTCTCAGGGTAGGCCTGTTAGGATTTATACTGTTTGGAGGGCTCTGTGCTCTCTGGACATGTATGTCCATGTCCCTCAAAAGAGTTTGGAAATTTTCAGCCATAATTTCCTCCAATGCTCCTTCTGGCCCCTTTCCCTTCTCTGCTCCCTCCTTGATGCCTATAATGTGTATGCTTGTGCAGTTCATGTTATTTTTCAATTCCCTGAGTCCATGCTGAATTTTTTCTTTTTGTCTATCTGTTCTACTATCTGTCTGATTTCAGATTACTATCTTCAATGTCACTAATTCTTCCCTCTGTCTGGTCAAATCTGCTGTTATGTGCTTCCAGTATATTTTTGATTTCTTGCATTGTACCATTCATCATCATTTTATCCATTATCTTTTTACGTATATTTACTATTTGTTTAGTATGTTCCCCAATACGATAATATCCTTTATCTTTTCCTTCACTTCATTAAGTTGATTCATAATATTTGTTTGAACATCCTTGATTAGTTATTCCATATTCTGCATCTCCTCCTGGTTTTTAGTTTATTCATTAGACTGGGGCATGTCTTTTTGTTTCTTAGTATGCCTTGTAATTTTTTGGTGTCTAGGCATCTGTTTATCTTGATGGGATTATTCAGATGGTTAGCATCTCTTTCTACTCTAGGGTTTTATTTTGTTTTTTTTTGTGTGTGTGTTAAGGTTCCTTTTTGACACTTGGCTCCATTTATTCTATATCCTTGTAACTGTCTGTGTTCTCCTGAATAAATATTAAGACCATTGAAGAGGAAAGAGAGAAGTAGAGAAAAAGAATAATAATAAGAAGAAAGATAAAAAAGGAACCATTAAAGAGCCAGGAAAATAAATAAGTAATAAGAGTGAAAAATCATAAAAAATCATAAAAAATACAGAGGAATAAGAATGAAAAAGTTGGAATTAAAAAAATGAAGTAAGAAAAAGAAAAAGAACAAGAAAAAAAAAATGAAGGCCAAAAAGAAAAGATAGAATGAAAGAAAAGCAGAAGAGGGGAAAATGAAAGAAAATATATAAACTAAGGAAAAATATAAGGAAAATAAAAAAAGGGAACAAGGAGAAAAAACAAGAAACAAAAAACAGAAAAACAACCCAGGAAAAAGACTCTTCCCTCTTATGCCCCTAGGAACCATCTCTGGTTTCCAGTGCTCATCAGTCAATCACCCTGAAGCCTGCCCTCCACAGGTAAGGTATCCAGTTTTAGCAAATAAAACAAAGAATAAAAAAATAAAATAAAAAATAGGGGAAATGGATGTGGCTTAAGCAGTTGGGCACCTGCCTACATGGGAAGTCCCGGGTTCAGTTCCTGGTGCCTCCTAAAGAAGATGAGCAAGTTGGCGAGCTGGCATGGCAAGCTGACTCCACAAGATTACACAAGGAGGAGACACAATGTCAGACACAACAAGCAGAAAGCAGATACAGCTCAAGCAATTGGGTGCCTCCCTTCTACATGGGAGGACCTGGGGTCAGTTTCCAGTGCCTCCTAAAGAGAAGATGAGCAGACACAAAGAGCACACAATGAACAGACAGAGAGCAGATGGTGAGCACAAACAATGGAGGGGGGGTGGAATAAATAAATATAAAAATAACATAAAAAATAACAGATCGAAAAACCTAAAAAAAAAAAATCTTGGTCTATAAGTTCCCTGTCATAAGGTGCCAGTTGGGTGCCTGACAACCCAGTAGATCCCTCTCTGGATCCCTTCTATTAGGAGGGATCAAACCAGGGATCTAGTGCATACAAGACATGCTTTCCTACACTGAGCTACAACCACTCTACAGGTTAGGCAGGCCTCTGAAAGCTTATCTGGCTCTCCTTGTCCCCTTTCCCTTTTGGGCTTCTAACAGTTTGCTGGCTATCTCTCCTGGCTTCCTTCTCCCCTGACCTGGTTAGGCGCCTGTCTTGCCACTCCTTCCTCCCCCTCACTGACCTAGTTCCTCTCTCTCCCAGGGCAGTTGGGTGTGACAGCCTGCCTATCCAATCCCCCCTCCTTTCTCCCTGGGGCTGCCTCAGTGCTGGCTGAGGACTTTTTTAAGATTTAAAGGAGGCTTAGCTGGCCAAACTCAATGAAGAGAACCCATTTATTGCCCTCTGCCAGACCCCTCTTCCTCCCAGGGAGGAGAGTGTTCTTTCCCCACTCAGTTGGCTGCAGTGAGCCAGGGGTTTTACTGAGACTATTCATCTTCAGGGTGGGGTATATGTGCCATTCCCAGCCACAGGTGCGAGTGACTCACGGTAGCGGTTCTCCTTTGGCCTCTTTGTCTCTCTGTCCCTCTCCCTTCCGGATGATGCACAGCACTCTCCTGGTCTGCAGATCCTCAAAGCAGCTCCCTCAGATACCTTTTTGCCCTTCCTCCATTTTTTTTTTGTGAGTTGAGCCCTGTCTGTCTACTTCGATGTCATCTTCCCAGAAGTCCCACAGGAATCTTTAAAATGATATTTCCAGAGAAGGAAGAAACATAGTTTACAGCATAGTTTATCATACAAAATTGTGGTTTTCACTTACTTCTCTTGCTAATATTCTACCAATGACAATCAGAAATCATCTGGCCTACTATTCTTATAATGTCTGATAGTTATAATGCACATTAAGAAAATTTTTCTGCATATATAATTAATTATCTCAGTGGTACTAGAGACATGCTATGCATAGTATTTTAAAAGTATGTGAAGTTAGGAAGTGCCTGAGTTACTGCCCTTATCTCATTTTTATTGTTAATAATTAATTCTACAAATACTACAGACCACAGATGCTCATTAAAGCCCTCAAAAGCAGAGAAGTGAATCTGGAATAAGGAGGTTCGTGTTTCTTCATTAATCATCATCATCAGAATCAGTTTACTACCCTAGATGGGGGTAGGAATTACATTTAATACTAAAATTTAGGAGCACTGAAGTAAGTTTTTAATGTTTTCCAAACATTCCCATGACCAAAGATTTGTAGAAGGGAAATGTAATTACTTTTTCATGGAAAGAATGACACCAGTGCTTAATGAGTCCCAGCAATGCTTATCTTTTGGGGGTAGGGGTTGGGGGTGTATGCTCAGGTCATTTAGATGCCAAAACTTTCAGAGGGAAATTTAGTAAAAAATTTAGTAAAACTTTCTTTGTTTCCTAAATTAAATCAGTAAATCCCCAATCACAAATAACTAATCTGGCTTAATATCTTAAAGTGAAACCAAACCCTGGGACATTTTCATCTCACTTTAGTTGAACTCCTCATTGTCCATCTTCAGCCTGCATCCAGTAAATGTTACAGGATTTGGTTGTGAGCATTTTGAGTCCAAGGAGGTATTTCTGTATTCTGTGGTTTATTGTAGAAGAACTTTTCTGTGTTTCTCTAAAGATTATGTACACTGTCTTTAAGAGCATTTTGGAAAGAGCAGGAACCGCAAACATGTATTTTTCATTACTTTCTAGCTGCTGTTTCTTAGATTGTCAAAATTGGGGTAATAACCTGCAGACTATCACTTTGTGCATTGCTGAAAGGTTGGGCTGCCACCAAATCCCTAATTGAGACCGAATTAGAATAAACGGTTGTTAAATTTTCTAGCCTAATTGTGACTAGTGTGTATTTGATATTTGCTAAGATATAAATTATAATAAAAAGAACATTTTCAGAGACATGGAGTAGCTTTGCATTAATGATAGCCTCCCTTGCATTGCTGACTGTTTGCATTATTCATAATGTCATTATCAGGACTATTCAGCGCTGAATGATTTGTTCCCCCGGAAATTGTATGGCCTGACCAGATAAGTAATATCTGTAGTTTGTATTTATTCTTATGACTGCTTACTTGGGTATGGTTTCTTTTATCTCTGTTGTGAGCTTACTTACTGCTGCTCAGCGGGATGTACCATCAGTGACATAAGCTTTATTCATTTATAGATTCAGAGAACTGCATCAAAGTATTAAATCCTGGAAATATGGGGAAAACTCAAAGGCTTTAATCCTCGGACTGGCAATTGTCATTGTACTGCTGCCATATGTCAGTGCTGAAGTTAAGTTTCCTGTCTGCACACTACTCTTCCGAAAGGAAGGCATACAGCCGGGTGCCGCCTGCTTGTTTGTTTAAGATAGAGTCTTCCCAGCCACAGCAATAACTTTCCATTCAAACCCCTTTCATCTGCACAGAAAGAAGTAACCAGAGCCAAACAATGAAATGCCAGCATGTCCTTTCAGAACTGATTGGTCTATTTCGTAACTCCTTTCTTATTCTAATTAAACCAGCTTAGGAGAAGGCTGTGTTTTAGCATCTTTGGCTTCTGAACAACAGGAAAGAATCAGAGCATTTAAAAAGCTCTCTGCTGTGAAAGCAAGGTTTAAAGGTCTAGAGCTTTTTTTTCACCCAGCCAAGAGATCATCTTTTGAAATCTCCATCAGCTCCCCTTTACACATACCAATTTCAGTTTTATAACACCCCTTGCTGTGCATCTCTTGGCAGGAAACTTGCCCATCTTGCAGAGTCTTGCATGAATAATTCATTTAAGTGTCATGCTGACTCTCAAAAGCCTGGATTACTGCTTTGGAAGAAATGTTTAATAGGATTCTTCCAAACAATCCAAAACATAGCTCCAAGTTCTATGGGTTCTATCTCTTAGAAGGCCAGAGTGCAATAAAAGAATTAATGTGCCTATAACCCAAATACACTGGAGGCCATTCAACCTGTGTCTTGCTGGACTGTAACCTGATAATGGAAGGTTAGTATTTTAAATTAGGGTCACAGGTTTTCAGAGACATGATTCTTAAGTACAGAGTTTGAGTTCAAGACACTGGCACAATTACTTTTTGTTAGATCTTGGGGTTTTGGCCTTTCATAGATAATATTGAAGGGCTTTGAAGAACCAGGCAGAAAAGCAGCTGAGAGAAGTACTGAGTATAGGATGTGGACAAACACACTCTCCACATGGCATGGTAGCCAGTGTGACAGCCTCTTCTACCCAATGACACTACTCCAAACAATAGTGCTGCAATCAGCAGAGTATTCCAAGATATTCCTTAGAATCAGAAACTTGCCTCTTTTAAGCCCTGTCTTGGTGATTTAATTGTCTCTCTTCACCTTTTCCTCCTCTTCCGTTTCCCACAAAGTCTTTTCTTGCACTCCCAGCAAAGCCTTCCTTTAAAATGTATTTATACTAGCCTGTAAATGACTGATTGCCTCAATTTTAACCCACTCTCAAAATCACTCTCCCAAGATGATTTGCATTTTGAACTAAGAGAGTCAGAAACGTAAAAGACTCTTTTGAGGCTTTTTGTTTGTTTAATGACTTTGAAAATAACAAAGGAACTCCTTACTTATTGTAGAAAAGCAAAATAGAAAGCAAAAGAAAGAAAATTTTAAAATGACAATAATCACAAATAACATCTTGACATTTTTGTGTACTAATCCATATTCACATTGTATATCTATGTATTATTTATCTATAGGACCACCTCATCTATACATATATCCATCTATATAACTTCACAAGGATAGGATCACCTACAGCAGAACTTTAAACTGCAGTGTAATTCCTGAAGCATGTCTATTTCCTAAGGGGTCTCAATATAGGTCATATAGGCCAGTGGGTTTTAAATTGTGTTTCAAAGATCCCTAGGGATTAGTTGAAGGGGTTGAACTGGGTAGCTTCTCTTTGCCCCTCCAGATTTATGTTCACCTTTATCTGCATGGCTCTGTGCCTCATGAGGCTGACTTGAATGGATTACATCAATAGGCCCCCTTACCCATGGGGTTCAGCCAAAGAGAGCTCATCAGGAAGCAGGAGCTTATCAGGAAGGAAGAACGTGAAATCAGGCTATTGGTTCCCCCCCAGTTTCCTCTCTTGGGAGGGAGCGCTAATACCACACAACTCTTTCTGCCTCTGGGCTTTAGTAACCGATACCTTGCCTCTCTCCATTAGACTCAGTGACAGTAACTTCTTGTTTTAGTTCTTATTGCTTAAAAACAAATGACCCCAAGACTTAGCGTCTTAAAATTAGAATCTTTTAATTGTCACAGAATCTACAATTTTTTCAGGGCTAGGTAGGGAAGGCTCATTTCTCCTTTAACCACATCAGCTGCAGTGGCTCAACTTGGAGCTAGAGGATCTGCTTCCCAGAAGGCAACATCACATGACTAGCATCTAGGACTAAGGACCAGGTGCCGTGGTTTTTTCCTCACATGGGGCTGCCCGTGGGCTGCTTGGACTTTCTCACAGGCTGGTGGCTGAGTTCCAAGCACGAGCTTCTCAAAGAAAGCCAGGCGCGTAAGCTGCACCAACTTTTAGGATGCAGCCATGGAAGTTACATAGTATCATTTCCTGCTTTAGTCACAAATGCTCCCAGATTAAAGGGGAGGGAGCAGAGGCACCACCTTTCACTGGGACGAATAATAAATGACACTGTTAGAAGACCATGTGGGATGAGAAATATTTGGGCCATTTAAAATGATGCTTCCAACTGTTATTAAGCACAGGGTACTGAGCTATCTTTTGGGTTTCTCGCATCCTGTCTACACCTTTGTAAATGATCTCTTTATTAAATTATCCTCAAATTACCATATTTGAGAATGTCATATTTTCCTGCTGGGAGCTTGCCTCATACAGGTCCAAGTGGGTGAGTACAGGGGGCATATAGAGAAAGATGGTTCCAGACAGCAAGGTGCTAGGAACCAACCTCAATTTCAACTGCTGCAGTGTATCTTTATTTTTTTTTTTATTGTAGTATAATATATATAACATGACATTTTCCATTCTAACCAACTTTATGTGTACAATTCAGCAGCATTAATTATTTTCACAATGGTGTGCAACCATTACTGCTATTTCCAAAATTTCTCATCACCCAAACAGAAACTCTGTACCCATTAAGCAATAATTTTTCATTACCTACCCCCTCCCCTCCAGCCCCTGGTAACCTCTGACTACTTTCTGTCTCTATGAATTTACCTATTCTAGATAATTCAAATAACTGGAATCTTATAATATTTGTCCTTTTATATCTGGCTTATTTCACTAAATATGATATCTTCAAGACTCATCCATGTGGTTGCATGTATCAGAACTTCAGTCCTTTTTATAGATGAATAGTATTCCATTGTATGTATATACCATATTTTGTTTATCCATTCATTGGTTGATGGGCACTTGGGTTGCTTCCACCTTTTGGTAATTGTGAAGAATGTTGCTATGAACATTGGTGCACAAGTATCTGCTTGGGTCCTTGTTTCCAATTCTTATGGGTATATACCAATTGAAGGGGATCCTCATGAGGTCCGTGTGTTCTTTCTGCCTAGTGCAGAGAATTGGATTCCATGCCAAGGTTTGGTCACACAAGGGAAAGAGTTTATTAAGCCAGTGGGAGTCTAGAGATAGAGTCTCGAATCATCCTCCCCAAACAGCAGAAGTAACAGCATTTTATTAGCTTGTATAGGGGAAGAGTTCAAAGGGTTGGGTTACAAGATTGACAGATGAGGAGGGGTTGCATCTTGTGCATGCTACATAGTACTACATGCTTTAACATGCTTGGGCATACATTGCATGTACAGAAAATGATGTCTAAATCCCACCCGGTGGCATAGAGTTTACTATTATAATGAAATAAAGTTCTGCTAAGTTCATTCTACTACCCTACTAGTTTGCTTAACACTGGAAAGTCCTAGTTTGTGGGTATCTAGATTTCATGGTTAGCTTTTGATGTAGCTAATTATTGTACTCTATTTTGCTTGGTTAGCTATTGCTGCAAGACTAAGTTTAGCTTAACAGGCCCTAACAGAGGAAGACAGAAGTTGGGCGGGGGTGGCTCTTACAAGTGGTCCTTATACTAGTTGTGGAATTTCTGGGTCATATGGTAGTTTTGTTTAACTTTTCGAAGTACTACCAAATTAATTTCTACAATGGTGGCACCATTTTAAAGTCCTACTTGCAAAGTACAAGACAGTATAAGGGTTCTGAATTGTCCATATCCTCACCAAAACTCATTTTCAGTTTTTCTGTCATAACTCTTTGTGGCAGTTTGATATTATTTATGAATTCCATAAAAAGAGATATAGATTATGTTTGTAAACTGGTCTGTTCCTCTGGGTGTGATACACCTTAGATTGTATTAAATTCAGAGATTTCACCTTTACTTTATTAAATCAAGAGTTAGGGCTTTGACTCAACCATGTCATTAGGGCATGTAGGGTTGAGTCCCTGCCCCTTTCGGAAGCCAGTAAAGCAGACTCTTACAGGAAAGTAGACATACAGGAGAAATAGATACACAGAGAAAGACACAGCAGAGAGAACTTGGTTCTCTGGAGCCCCAGGGAGAGTTGAGCCATTTGCCTGATAGTTTACAGCTGACCTTGTGAAGAGACCACAGCAGCTGAGCCTGGAAAAAACGAGCCCCAGGAAGAGAGACAAGCCTTATGCCAGCCTACAGCTGAGATTGGAAGAAGCTGGACCCATGGAGCCTTAAGAGGGAAGAGGAAGGCTGAACCCTCACAGACGTTGTACACCATCTTTCGTCAAGAGGTGGCAACAGACTTTGGTGAGGGAAGTAACTTACTCTTTATGGCCTTGTGACTGTAAGCTTCTACCCCAAATAAATATCCTTTATAAAAGCCAACAGATTTCTGGTATTTTGCATCAGCACCCCTTTTGCTGACTAATACAGTATTATAGCCATCCTAATGGGTATGAAGTGATATCTCATTGTGGTTTTGATTTGCATTTCTTTAATGAGTAATGATGTTGAGCATTTCTTCATGTGTTCATTGGCAATTTTTATGTCTTCTTTGAAGAAATATCTATTCAAGTCCTTTGTCCATTTTTTAATTGGGTAGTTTGCCTTTTTGTTGTTGGGTTGTAAGTTTTTTTAATATATATTCTGGATATTAGATAATTATCAGATATATGATTTGCAAATATTTTCTCCTTTTCTCTTGGTTCTTTTTTCATTCTCTTGATAGCGTCCTGTGATGCACAAGGTTTTTTATTTTGATGAAGTCCAATTTATCTTTTTTTTTTTTCTTTTGTTGCCTGTGCTTTTGGTGTCATGTTTATGAAGCCAGAACTTTATTTTTTTAATGCATATTTTTTGCTACCACAGAAGATTTCATTTGTATAAAGTGTCCTTCTGCTAAATGAATATGTTTTAACAATGCTGCTGTAGGTCCTTGAGAATTTTTTTACCAGTTTTAAAAGTTGCTTCCTACCTACTGCAATAACTACTAATCAAAGCCCTTACAACTCTGTACAACTCAGCGGAAATTAATTCTTTCTCCTTGGTTTATTCTGAGATATGTACAAAGCATGTGCAATGTTCAGTGTACTGTCAGATTCTTTAAGAAAGCATTATCATCCCTTGATTCCCTGACCTATTCATAGTGACAGTCAAGGTGTCAATCTCAAACTTGAATGAACTGTTCAAATAGCTGTCTTCCACAAGAAGAGTTTCTAAAAATGGTTTCAGTAAGACTTTTTATCTCCTCTTTCTATATCACATCTCTTCTCAGTTGAAGCCCTCCAGATGCCCACTGGACCCTCACAAGGAAGTGAGGTGCCATGACTTAGGATCTATTCTTGTCAGAACAAATAGAATAGAATAAAATGGGGCTGCTTCACTCTTCTGCTGGTGGAACTGGATTCTCTTGGAACATAAAAATAGAAGAATTCTATATTTTTGCTAGGGTAGTATAAATTGAAAATAATAACTTTTTTTTCTCTTTCTTTTCTGGTCTATGGGAGATTTTCCCTATTGGAGACTGAAAGCAGTAGAATTGGTAAAGTAATGAAGCAGCAAATAATGAACAAATGAATGAATAAGTCATAGGAAAATTTAAACCTCAGGTAATTATGCAAGTATTTGCCTTATTTTAAAGTGAACAGTTGAGACACTGTCTCAATAAATTATAATGCAGAAGAACAATATACAGAATCCTTCCCCAAAAAATACTACTTATAGCAGTTTGATATAGTTCATGAATTCCAAAAATAGATATTGGATTGGGTTTATAAACTGGTCTGTTCTTCTGGGTGTGTTAGATTGTATTAGGTTCAGAGGTTTCACTTTTACTTTATTAAATCAAGATTAGGGCTTTTATTTGATCAAGTCATTAGGGCGTGTAGCGTTGAGTCCCCACTCCTGTGGTGGGGATAAAACAGACTCTCACACAGAGAAAACGACACAGAGAAGGAGAACATAGAGAGCTTAGTTTTGGATGCTGGAGCTCCAGGGAAAGAGCAAAGGTGTTTGTCTGATAATTTGCAGCTGAAGAGATCAGAGTCCTGAACAGTTGAGAAAGCCAGAAAAGAAACGAGCCCTGGGTAGAAGAGATAAGACTTATACTAACCTACATCTGAGAATGGAAGGAGCTGGGACCACGGAGCCTTAGGAGGAAGAGGAAGGCTGAACCCTCAAAGAGACTGACAGCCATCTTGCTCTAATATGAGGCAACAGACTTTGGTGAGGGAAGTAACTTACGCTTTATGGCCTTGTGACTGTGAGCTTCTACCCCAAATAAATACCCTTTATAAATACCAACAGAGTTCTGGTACTTGGCATCAGCACCCTTTTGGCTGACTAATACACCATTTTTAAGTCAAGCATAAATATTCTGGCTTGAAATACCCAATGCTTTTTCTCATTATCCCCTGTTCTGTTTGGATAGAGTTGCCTTTAGACCCTTGTATCAGTTAGGACCCAGTAAAGAGACAGAAACCATACCTGTTATTTTAACAGCTAGAAAGTGATGTAAAGAATTTTTAATTGTGTTTAAAGGTATTAACTAAGTAACTGAAATGGTAAAAAGAGAAACTAAGGTATCATGGAAATGGCAACTGCAGGAAGTTGCTGCAACTCCTAGGGATGGAGGAAGCAAGGGAAAGGTTGGAGTCATTAGAATTTAGAAGCTTGGAAGAGGAGCTCTGTGGAACTGACACACAGAATCCTGGGGAGGAGGCTTTGCTTATCTAGTGCTAGTATCTCTTAGCTCAGAGGGGCTTCCCAGTAAGGCTAGGGCACTGACTTCTGAGAAGAGGGTATCAGACAATTTGTGCTAGTATTTCCAAGGGGGACATAATGAGGCTGGTTCTGCAGGTGTGGAAAATGCTATACAGCAGAAACACAGTTGCTTCTGAGTAAAGAGACAGTGCTTGTGTTTGCTCCCAAGAAGAAGAGGTCTATAGGAAGCATACAGGAAAGAGCAAGCCCCTTCTTCCCCCTCCAATCCTCTATCTCTCTTTACTACAACCTACTGAAAGAGCTTAACAGTGAGCTGCTAACAAAGTGGAAATGTAGTTTGCAGAGTTCCAGCACCAGCACCACAATGAAGAGTGTAGAAGGATGGGTTTGGACAACAGTTTAGTAATTGGCAAAGTCATTCCTTATAAAAGTCATGATCTGTATTAGTTAATTATTGCTGCATAAAAACTATCCCAAAACTTAGTGACTTAAAAAAAAATATCAAACATTTATTAACTCAGTTTCTGTGGGTCAGGAATCCAGGTGCAATTTAGCTGGTTGCAGCTGGCAAAGCTGCAATCAAGATGTCAACTGTGGCTGAAGTCATCTCAAAGCTTGACTGGGGAGACCCTCTTCCAAGTTATTCACATGGCTTGTTGGCAAGACTCAGAAGAAACACTTCCAGGCTCACTCCTCTTCCAAGCAGGCCTCATGTCCTTGATGAATGTTGGCTAAAGACTACAAGGCAATAATTCTGCTTCTCACTGGGGAATTTTTGCTCTCCTGCTTTCTCTAGTCTTGATGTGAATATAGTTTCAGGTGAAGGCATTCTGATACAGAAAACCAAAGTACCAGTTTTACCCTTTCTCCTCCAATCTTCCACAGAAGACACCAAACCAAAGTTCACCAAAGCTTCCCAATTAGATGCTTATTCCTGGGATCTTGAGTAAGTAGAAAAGGAATAAGAGGGAATGATTGCAGGTGATTCTTTACAGTGGTGACTGTGACGATGATGGCAAGTCCTGCCTATGATGTCCTAATTCCACTCCATAGCCTTCTAGAACTCCCTTGGTTATTACTTCCAGTAGAATCAGTGAGCCATACCACTCATCCAGCTCACTCCTAAAGATGTCCTTCTAATAGACCCATTGTGCTAAACATAATTTTCAATACCTGTTGTTCTCATTAAAAACACTAAATACTAAACTAGAGCATAATCTAGTCTATCTTTTCCATTTTTCTCTGAACATGAGATTAATTGCTGCTAGTACAGATAGATTTATTACCATAAAGCTCTTTTTCCTTTGAGAACTTTATCCTTTCCTGTGGGTTGTTCTTCAAGACTCTTGAAGTATATGCAATATTGGCACAGAAAACTTTAAGACTGTTGAACTTCTATAAACCATGTAAATCGCTTTCCCTATTCATTTTAGGAAAGGAAATCCAGTAATTAAATTATAAAGAGAGGATTTTCATACAGTCTTATTTATTAGGAACCTATTACATGATAGGGGAGTAATGCAGCTCAGTGTATACACACATACACACAAATATGTATTCTTTCTATCTAGCATTATTTCCTATTATCTATCTATCTATTCTCCCATTTCTATGATGCAGACAAGTAATAGTTCAACACTTTCTGATGAGCATTTCCTTAAGGTTTCTCTCCTAGTGATTTCTACAATAGGGAATATTATGAATTTGGAGCCCTTTGGCAGGCTTGCAACTTCTTCCATAAACAACTTTTTCATTTTATCTGAACATAATAAACAGATATAATGATGACAGAAAATTTTCATTTATTGAGCACCTAGTATGTACCAACCTACTAAACTTGGTGCTTTTAAAAAATTATCTCATGTGATTCTTGCCATAATCCAATTACATAGATATATTGTTCTCACCTCTCATTTTACTAATGAGAAAACTGAAGTTATAAAACTTTTATAAAGATACACATAAAATAAATGGGGTAAGTAGGATTTGAAATTAGGACAATCTCTTTCAAAACAGCTTAAGTCTCCATGCCCCCTGCCAACATCTGAACCACTGCTAGCTCATACTTTCTTGGGGACAAGATGAGCTTATTTGGAAAAGATGTCTCCTCTGGGTGGGCAAAACTCTTTAGGTACATTTCTTGGCAAGAGGATTAAGTATTTGTGTGAATTAGAAAAGGGCACCTCTACTTCTGGGAAGATGCAATCCTGAGCCAGGTCACTGAGCTTGGAGGGCAAAGGGGTTGCACTTCAACCTCTACTCACCAGTTTGGCTGGACACCCTTGGGTGGACAAGTAAATGTGATGATCTTTTCTCAATATCACCTCTGCAAAATATCCTCTTTAAGATCTCTTCTTTATTCCGATTTCAGCAGTAAGAAGACTATGCACACTTCTGCCCTAAAACGTTTTTTCCCCTCATTTCTCTTTTATAAGTAATTCCAATCATATAGTATATTGGTACCTACAGCAGTTTGATATTGTTTATGAATTCCAAAAATAGATATAGGATTATGTTTGTGAACTGTTCTTTTCCTCTGGGCATAATAGATTGTATTGGATTCAGAGGTTTCACTTTTACTTGATTAAATAGTGGTTAAGGCTTGATTGGGCCCCGTCAGTAGGACGTTGAGTCCCTGCCCCCTTGGTGGGCAGAGACTCACAGAGAAACCCCACCGCAAGGAAGGGAGGTGGGAGTTTTGATCCTGAAGCCCAGGAAGTAAACACACAGAGAAGCAGATACGTGAGGAAGGAGAGAAGGCTCCATTAGACATGGCAGAAGCCCCGGGAAAATAGACGAGCCATTTGCCTGGTAGCCTACAGGTGGCCTCGTGGAGAAAGCAGAGCAGTTGAGCCTGGAGAGAAACGAGCCCCGGGAAGAGAGGAACCCAGGAAACCTGAACCCTTGCAGATGTTGGCAGTCATCTTGCTCTAACACATGGACTTTGGTGAGGGAAGTAACTTATGCTTTATGGCCTGGTAACTGTAAGCTTCTACCCCAAATAAATACCCTTTATAAAAGCCAAGAGATTCCTGGTATTTTGCATCAGCACCCCTTTGGCTGACTAACACAGTAACCTTTTGCTGCATAACAAATTGCCCCAAAACTTAGCAACCCAAAATAATAAAAAATTATTATCTCACGTAGATTCTGAGTACCCAGAACAGCATGTATGGGTGGTTCTGGCTCAGGGTCTCTCATGAGGTTAAGTCCAGCTGTCGGCTGGGGCATCATTCATGCGACGCTCTACTCAGGCTAGAGCATCTGCCTCCAAGCTCACTTATATGGCTATCGGCAGAAGGCTTCTTCAGTTTCTCACCACATCAACCCTCTGCATAGGGCTGCTCATGACATGACTTCCCCCAAAGCGGTGATCAAAGAGAGAAAAAGACAGCAACCAAGCTGGAAGCTGCAGTAACTTTTAAAACCTAAGTTTGGAGGTGGAGTACTATTGGTCACATAGTCCAATCCTGGTGCAATGTAAGAATCATAGGGGGTCATCTTGGAGGATGGCTATCACATATGGCTGAAATATATGGCCTGATTTTATGTGCCAACAATCTGTTGAGATAAAAATGACTGATGTTCAAGTCTCTGTGGAAAACAGTTTGGTGGTTCTTCAGAAAGATAAACATAGAATTACCATACCACCTGGCAATTCCACTTCTAGACTTATATCCAAATTAATTGAAAACCTGGACTCAAACAGCTATTTGTACACCAGTGTTCAAGGCAACATTATTCATAATTGTCAAAAGGTGGAAGAAACTCAAATGTCCATAAACAGTGAATGATAAACAAAATATGGAATATACATATAATGGAATAATACTATTTATTTGTAAAAAGGAATGAAGTTCTGAAACATGCTACAACATGGATGAATCTTGAAGACTTCATGGTGAGTAAAATACCCCAGACACTAAAGGGCACATATTGCAAGATTATAATCATACAAAATATCTAGAATAAGCAAATTCATCAAGACAGAAAGTAGATTACAGGCTACCAGGGGCCAGGGTGGGTGGCAGTGAGGAACGGGAAGTTACTACATAATGGGTGCAGAGTTTCAATTCGTAGTGAAGAAAACTTTTGGTAATAAATGGTTGTGATTGTAGCACAATATTGTGAATGTAATTAATATCACACTAAATTATACACATGAAAGTAGTGATTAAAAAATGGCTACTATTCAGTTGACACTTATTGGTACGTATGTTTATAGGCATCTATTTTATCAAATGGGTCATCTTGTTTGTGCCCAACCCATTGCTAAATATTTTAAATATCATTTCTTTTTTTTTTTTAATTGTGGGTAAAAATCAAATTTTTCACAATACATACCAATATTTGTAAAATGATATATAAATACATATGCATATATGTGCATTTGCTTACATAAATGTAATTTTATATATATATATATAT
>JAQZBX010046803.1:0-20666 GCA_029593785.1 Cabassous unicinctus | reverse complement strand
TAATGAACTCATAATATATCAGTTAAGTCATTCAATATACTTTGCACCTCTA
Organism: Cabassous unicinctus; assembly: GCA_029593785.1. Taxonomy (NCBI): domain Eukaryota; kingdom Metazoa; phylum Chordata; class Mammalia; order Cingulata; family Chlamyphoridae; genus Cabassous; species Cabassous unicinctus. Next base: position 20,614 of record JAQZBX010046803.1, on the reverse strand, counting down.
GCCTTTTTAATTATGAAACTGGTTTCTTGGCCTTCAAAACAAGTCTACAGAAATACTATTTTCCTAATCTAATAGGCAGTATTTATCTTTCCAGTTATTTTTTTTCTGCATTTATCATTCATGTCTTTACACACTTAGTTTTTGAAACTCTTAAAATTTTTGGTAGAAATTCTTTTAGACAAAAGGACTTTATTGGGACAAAGCTGATTTATTTAAAAATAATCAACCAAAATTTGAATTTTGGCCTGCAGCAAGCAGTCTCAATAAAGTCTACAGGTAAAACCTGTTTAGTTCCTATATTTACAAATTGCTTGTATTACCCTGTTCCCAAGTATTTATCAAAGTTGGGAAAGCAATTAATAGAACAAAAGAGGTAGATGCTGCCTGGAAAAGGAGAGAGAATATATTTCTTTGTGGGAATGAATTATATTCCTATGTTTTTAATTGTCTGATATAAAATTATGTAAGTTAAGACAACATTATGAAACCAATGATTATAAGGTCTAGGAAAGTTACTCAGAAAGAGGTGGATGGTAAATTTTTGAGCTAAATTTAAAAAAAAATCCTGAAATTTCAACAGATTTTGAATGGAAATAGAATAAATAATGCTTCTGCAAAATTTAAGTATTGATTTTTCCCTTACACTGAGCCACTTTTTTCATTTGCGTTACCTGCTTGGTCCCAAGAAAATTTCTGAATATGACATCTCTACCCTACCCTTTTTTCTAGGGAGTTCTTTTCTGCCATTAATGACAGACTGAAGTACTTCTGGGAAGAGCTGAAATTTATTCTCCTATTGCAATCATCCAATCCTCTGCTTTTACACAATTTCTTTAGAGAGGTGTTTTCATCTCTATATCTAGCCCAACTTCAGACCATATCCATGAATCTTCCTAAGATTACATTAGCTCATAGAACCCTGTCATTTCTATGTACTCCTCTAACTTCTAGGATATATTTCTCCTGGATAGGTGTATTATATTATCTCCTGGTTGGTATATTATTTAATTATATTTTGTGTTAATGGACTCAACCCAATGTAATTGTGATTTTCTCTTTCATACCTACAAGGTCTTGCATAAAATTTGCTCTAATAAATACATATTGTATATGATTTCAAAATGGTGCCACTGAAATGCATTTTCAATCCATTTAAATTTTCCCCTCACGGTGGTTCAATGATCCTGAATTATTAGGCTCCTCAGAAGAAATAGAACAATTCATCTAAAGTCCATGGATATCTTTCCTTATAAAGAATTCTATTGGGTGATTTGGATACCAATAACTTGAGGAGGTATTATTTACCACAGAGTTGTCTTCTAACCACCTCAGTGTTGAAGATTTGATATTAGTGAAGTTGAGGAAGTGGATTTTTTCAGGTTTACTTAAAGTTCTTTTCCACAAATGAATTATTTATTTGGCAATGAAAAAAAGATTAAGTTTGCCTGCTCAATCTAGTCTGTCATTTTTAATGAATGTAGCTTACATTTCTGTAAAAAGTCAAATTAGCATTAGTAACAATTCTTAAATAATAGAGAAGAAAATTTTAAAATATCTTAGAAATTTGGCCACAGAAGGAACAAAGGAAGATTGAAAAGTTCAAATTTATGAGCTACGTTAGATTCAAAATAAAGTTATTGCTATCCTATGCCAAGATATTTGCAAGGTAAAACTGGGCTTCTTCCTTTGGAGAGGTATTGCTCAGTCTTCATTAAGCCATGTAACACAATTTCACAACTTCATTATCTGTTCCAGTTTTCAAGTAAAATGTGGCATTCATTGCATGGCTATCATTGGAGTAGTGGACTAGCTTGGACTAGCTTGCAAGAGCAGATAGTGTGCATTTCTTCCCCACTTCACATTCAGTGGCATCACATTGGTAGCTTGAAAAATGGCCACTGTGGGAATATATACAGCATGAAAATTGGTACACACTACAAATAAGGGCTTCCCACCTTCCAGAGATCCTGTTGTTAGTTTTTATCAACACATCACAACCTCCTGTGACCCATGTTTGAACTGCAGGATCCTCTCAAATTTCTTCCAAAGGATCCATGGCAACTTTGTCAACATGATGATATGATGACTCTAATACACATGAGTGCTTTCACATTCAGAAATTTGGTTGGATATTAACAACAAATGATTAAATGAAATAAAATATGCAAGGAATATATATAGATACAAACATATTCCCAAATAATGTAAAACACATTTAAATATAATTCAACTTTCACAAAGTAAACTTACCATCAACCATAGAAGGAATGAACTATGGAGAAACCCCAGTATACTTGGACTTAATTTGAAATCCATTTCTTACATTTGTCATGGGAATAGTCTTGAGGAAACCATTTAGTTTAATTATTTAATTTCTCTGAGCTACAGACAACTCAATGAGTAAACTTGGAACCAAATAATATAAGCCCCTGAGGACACAGCCAGCATAGTCCTAAACCCTATGTTGAAATATTTAAGGTCCTAGGCCCATTAAAATAGTCTCTATCCTATTTGTTGGGCTTATGTTGAAGGAATTGCCTCTTTTATGGAATCTAAGCTGTGCTACTAAGTAGTTTAAGTAGCCCTGTAAGCCTGGGCGCATTACCTAATATAAGCCTCGGTCATCTCATCTGTAAAATATGGATAATAAAGTGTGCATATGCACATATGTTTCCCCAGAATTAAACGAAATAATGCTTTTAAAATAAATATCCCAGTGATTTAACCTAGTAGTAACTTAACAATGGCATTCTATTTTTTATTTTTAAAATTATTATCATCATAATTTTTACTGCTGCCACACTTATTACCATTAATTCATGAAGTCTGTGTCTTAGGTACATAATTCACTCAATTAAAAATATGAATAGATGGTAATAGAATGATGTATCTCTTCTTTCACAAAGAGTTTAGTCAAGGGATGTAGGTCACCTATCAGAGGAGACCAATCTGACATTGATACTGGCCAGACTCAATACCACAATGTGGTTGGGGACTATGCTGATCTTGTCCCCAATGGCTTTGGGTCTTTTCTTTGATGTGTGTGCACATGTATAATATTGCTATAATTTGGATGCCATGCAGCCACATATTTAAGTGGCTCACAATAATCCTGTAATATGATATCATTGGTTCCAAGTTGGCTGATAAGTGGCCTGTAGCTCAGGGAAATTACATATTTTCTCCAACAACCCTCCCCCAACTCCTACTATAATTCCCCAATTAACTCCAAAAATCAAACAGCTAAACTTCTCTTCATCATCAGGTGCAAACCCATAAGTATTATAAAAGTGAAATGTGGAGGCAGCAGAGGGAAAAACAGAGTCTGAGGAACTGAAGAAGAGTTGGTGCCTTGTCTATTCCCAAGCACTTCAGGCTTACCCTGCACGTCAATATGTGAAGGAAGTAAGAAAGGAAGTGAAGGGTGGCTTCAAATTTGAGGAATCAGATAAAAGGAATAATTGTATAGGAAGGGAGTGGGCCTGATGTAGCTTCTCCCAAACAATACCATATGGTGACACTAAATCACTCTTACCTTCACAACTCCTTGAACTTTTCCTTAAAGACCAATAAATCATTCTCCTCTCTTCTTGTTTCCAAATCTCCAAAACCTCTATTTAATCTCTGAAGATATAACTTGTCTTTCATTCCAAGGGGTCCAAATTTTCCTCATAAGATCATTCTGGATGTTTCCCATACATTATCTCCCAGTAAACCTGTATCACAGGAAATATTCTTTCTGTTTTCCTTATGAGGAAAGGGGACGTGATTCATCCAAGATCACCATTTTTTTTTTTAAATAGTGCAAGAGAGATTTTCATAAGAATTAATTTGTTTAAAACACCTGCTGGGAATGTAAAATCAAACAGCTGCTGTGGAAGTCAGTTTGGCAGGTCCTCAGGAAACTAAGTATAGCATTACCATATGATCTGGCAATCCTGCTACTAGGTATATACCCAGAAGAACTGAAAACACTAAAAAGGACTTAAAAAGATATTTGCACATCGATGTTCATAGTGGTATTATTCACAATTGCCAAATGATGGAAGCAGCCCATGTGTCCATCAACTGATCAATGGATAAATGAAATGTGGTTTATACATTTGATGGAATATAATGCAGCTGTGAAAAGGAATTAAGTCCCGATGCATGTGAGAACATGGATGAACCTCGAGGACATTATATTGAATGAAATAAACCAGGCATTAAAGGACAAATATTGTATGATTTCACTGTTATGAATTAATTATAATAGGCAAACTAATAGAGTTAGAGTCTAGAATATAGGTTACCAGGATAGAGAGAGATTGGGGTTAAGGGATGGGGAGTTGATGCTTAACTTATACAGATTTTCTATAGGCTTATGGTAAATGTTCGGAAATGGATGGTGGTGATGTAGCGCATTATTGTGAGTATAACCAACAGTGCTGAACTATATAGGAGAATGTGGTTAAAAGAGGGAAACTTCAGGATATATATGTTTCTAGAATAAAAATTCAAGGATAAAACATAGAACTGCACAACACAGTGAACTCTTGTGTAGATGAAGGACTATAGTTAATAATACAAGTATAAGAATATTCTTTCATGAATTATAACAAAAGTATGACACTAATACAAAGTGTTAAGAATAGGGTGGTATATGGTAAAAAATTAACCTTGTATAAGCTATGGATGATAGTTAATAGTACGATTTAATAATCTTTCATCAATTGTAGCAGATGCAACTACTGTTAAAAGATAGTACAATTATAAATTTAAAAAGTGCTATCATCATTTGTAACAATGCAAGGTGTTGGTGGTGGACTGCAGTATGGGAATCCTGTATTTTACGAATGATTGTTCTGTAAACCCACAGCTTCTCCAATAAAAAATTTTTTAAAAGCACCTGCTTTCTCCGCTACAGTTCATTAGTCCCAAAGGCAGGGCTGGAAAAAAATGAGAGTATCCAGACAACAATTCTAAGTAACCCAGGTGACTCTCTAAAGAGTTGTAATTAAAGTTTCTCTACTCAGAAAACTCTTTGTGAAGCCAAGAAAAAAAAGTTAACTTTGGACAGCTGGAGCTGATAAAGGATGTCCTGAGAGCAAACTCCAGACAAGGGAACTCTTGGGAGAAGTAGGGTCTGGCAGAAGCAGACTGGTGTGTGGGTGAAAAGAATATTGTTCCTAAAGGTAAAGAAAGACGTGAATATTATTGGGAGGTTTGGAGCATTATTTTCTCTGCTGCTTGAAGAAGGTTCATTTTCATCTGGCAGGTAAGAAATATTTATTCTTAGGGAAAAGGAATTGTTGTAATCTCCCATTCTTTGCCTTTAGTTAGTGAGTTGAGTTGATTCCCAAATTCAGAGTTTATGACAGGTATGGAGTGGGGGAGAAGTACAATGTGGCATCTATAAGACTGGTTTGATAAATAAAATATGAAATAGAAGTTTCCTTTTAGTTATTGTGCTTTGTAGGCAGTGATAGTCTACAAAAGCAAAGCTAGCTCCACCCGGTGGGTTGGACATGCTTCACTGGTTTTGTGGTTTATTTTTGTCTAAAACTGATGATGTGCAATCTATATTGTTTTCTTTAGTCTTCCTTTTTTATTGAAGCATTCAGTTTAGCATTACTCTTTAAGGTTACTGCCATATATTTGGAAGAAATTGATTAGTTATACATGTACCCAGCTATTCTGGTCCCTAATTTTCCCTGGTTTGCTCTGAAGACTACAGAAGCAAGGAAAGGTAAGAGCCCTCGTAAGGTTCCTGCATGGGGGAAATAAGTAGTTTGTTTTCCGAATACATTTATTCTGGTCTCCTCCTGTTATTTGTCCATCTTGATTTCTGCCCTGGAGTGTTTAGAATTGAGTTTCTTATGCTATATAATACAAATAAATTTGATAAAAAAACAGTGTAGAATTTCTATGGAACCTAAATTAAACTGTGGTTTTGGCTTAGAATGTCTAAAAGGAGAGGGAAATTATAATAGTAGTTAATCCTGCACACTCTGCAGTCTGGTCTGGCTTGGAATTTTCTTGTAACTACAACTTTGAACAAGTCACAAGTCATGTATCCTGTCTGAACCACAGGCTTCTCCTTTCGAAAATTGTGATAATATTAGTCTTCACAATAATCCTTACAATGACTCTAAGTGTATGTGAATGAAGTCATGAATATTGAATGACATTATGCACATAAAGAACTTAGTACAGTGCCTTGCACAAAGTAAATATGAAATAAATACTGGTTGCCGTGTCATTATTCTTCTTTATTTATCTCTTCTTCTACTTCCTTCTCTTCTTTCTTTTCCTACTCTTTTGTCCTTTAATAAATCATATTTTCACCACCTCAATTATATTGGACTTCTTTGTACAGAAGGTCAGAGGCCATGAAGAATCACATTTACCTTATATTTTTCTATTGTTCTTGAGTTAAGGGACTAGCATTCGAACATCCCACCCCAGGGTTCATCTCTATTTCAGCAGCCATTGGCCATTATACTTATCTAAAAAAGTGAAGGAAATTCAGGTGATATTCTGTGGCTGGAAAAGAAATCCCTCAGTTCTAAAATCCACTCTTGGAACAAAAAGGTATACAACTTGGGGCAGCTTCTTTTTAAATGTGTTAAAATATTCTCAGGGATATCTAGATATCAGCAGGGGTTGGCAGATTATGGTTGTAATGACTGAAAAAAAACTGATATATATTGTATACACAACAGTATAAGTAGGATATTTATTCTGGTGAGGAGAGAATGTCACATAGTTATCATACTTACTGTTTTGAGGTAGACCTTACATCCATCCTGGTAGAATAGATTGCAACAGAAGGAAAAAAGTTCTGACTAGATAACATCATGCTTTCCATTTCTTTCCCTGGGGGGAAGTTCACAACTAGAATCTTAAATTCTGGAACCTGTGAGTTATCCTTAGAGGAACAGAGACTGGTATATAAAATTTGTCTCTTCCTTATCTGTTTCTCTTCCCCTTCCTCTTTTCTCTTCCTTTTCCTCCCCATTCCTTTTTTTATTCTCAAGATACTTGATCTTAAAACCATGAGGTTGGCAGGCCAAGGAAAGTATCTGTGCCAGAAGGAGGAGAAAATGGTAATGGTCCAGAACAGGGTATCAGAGAAAACACAAGGGGAAGTGGGTATTTTCATGAGAGGGCTGGGTTATGCTGGGTATAAGAGTCTGAGTGGGGTGAGGAGAACATCTAGTGAAGCAGCTGTATAAAAATTGAATGTCAGACCCTGAGCAGAAGGTAGATGGTTATTCCTTATGGGGGTAGAGGTCAGCCTAGTGTGGAAGTCAGAGCTTGAGCAAGTTGAGGAGGGAGTTCTAATATGAGGGAAGCTTAGTAAAGAATTTCAGACCCTGGTGAGGTAAAGAAAGAGTCCAAAGTAGAAAAGTCACCTGCATTTGATTTTGGAGCCCAAGTGATATAAGAATGGCATCTTTGTATGGGAATCACTGGCATAGGGTGTCAAAGTCAAAGAGTGTTGAAGTGATATTTAAGAAGGACACATTTTGCCTGCATAACGGTTTGACTTTTGCCCTTGGTTCTTGGGAGGAAAACTCTATGCTCTTTTAATGTCCTTCCTGAAAAGAGTGGCTTTGTTTACTTGGAGTCTTGGGGCTATACCAGGTATTCTGTGTTAGTAATGTGATTTTTGGTGGAGGGCCTTGGCCTTGCAATATCAGCCTGATCTCTGGAGGGACTGCAGAGTAAGGTCAACTCAGTCAACATGACTGAACAACAACAACAAACCTCTGAACACAAAGGCTCAGGCAAACATCTCTCCTTGGCAATACTCCATGTACTGCATATCCAGAAACATAGTTTCTGAAACAGGCATTGTCCACTTGACTCCATTGGGAGAGGAGAACTGGAAGCTTGAGCATGGTGACTCCTGGATCTTACCCAATGCACTGCTTTCCTTGACTAAATTTATTATGTATCTTTTTTACTATATGAAAACATAACTCTGAATATAATGCCTTTTTTGAATTCTGTGAGTCCTTCTGCCAAATTATTAAAGCATAGGATGTTCGTGGAAACCCCTGAACTTGCATTTGGTGTCAAAAGAAAGGATGGTCTTGGGAACCCTAATTTTGCAAGAGGGCTTTCATGTTGAGAAGAAGCTTTGTGCAAGGTGTTGGATATAAAGTAGTGTAAAGAGGGCATCCATGTGTGAGTGAGGATGGTAGCAGAATTGGTAGATTGATTATATATTGGAGAATTGATTTAATAAAGAATAATGGAAACATCTTTCACTCTCAGTGAAGGCAGGTTAAAGTATGAAAAGGAAGAAAACTAAAATGATCACTGTTATATGTTGGATTTATATGTTTTTGTAAGAACACATGGATTTTAATATATGCAGATTCATGAAAATCAATATAGATATAAGTATATATACATACTTAGACATGTGTGCATACAATTGTTCCCTAGCTCTGTCAACTTAAACGACCTGGGAGCAATGATACTCCAATAGCAATAAGCACATTCAGCATCCAAATTTGGCTTCTAAATACCATTCTACCCTGAAAGGAACCAAGCCTCCTTGGAGAAAGATTTAATTTCAGTACTGGGGCAAGGAATATAAGAGATGAATATGGAACATCTTGTGTCAGTAATAACATGCTTAAAGAATAATAAGATATGTTGAAAGACACAGAAACCACCTTAAGGAATCCTGCACTAGCCAAATAAGGGGAAATTTGAGTGTCATAATAAATAACGATAGAAATAGATCACTATACACTGAATAAAATAGAAAGTCATGGGTCCATATTTATATAAATGAATACTGAATAAATTGAGAGTTTCAATAAGTTGACATGCTAGCTTCTTTAAAGTAACTCTCCATTAATTAGTTAGTAATTACAAAGGAGAATGAATAGCTTAACAGTGGGGAAGCCTGGCAGAAACCATCTTAATCTTAGGTGAAACTTGTGTTTCAGCACTATTACTATCATCAGTAATGAAACCAGTCAAAATTGGAAGCCACCAGGTAGGTTGCAAGGAGAACAGAGCATCACTTCTATGACAGCTGAGTTTATCAGGAGGAAGCATCGGACAAATCCAAATTGAGAACATTCTATAAAATATTTGGCCTTTATTCTGCAAAAGAGTCAAGCTGATGAAAGTAAAAGAAAGACCAAAGTACAGACTGAAGAAGACTAAACAGACATAAAAAATAAATGCAAAGTGTGATACTGAACTGAATGTTTTATTATAGAGAACATTATTTGGACAGTTGATGAAACTGAAATGGAGTCTGAGAATGAGATGGTTATAATATATGAGTGTTAGTGTCCTTATTTTTCATATTTTTGTTATGTAAAGAATACCCTTGTTTATAAGATATTCACATTAAAATATTTGGTAATATGGAGGCATCCAGTGGGCAACTTACTTTCTCAAGTTGCACCGGAAAAAAATGTTCTATACTATAAACTTGCAGACTTTCTGTGAGTTTGTAATTCTTTCAACACAAAACAAAAATATTAGAAAAGGAAAGAATAGAATTCCTCTAACAGAGAATCTATTTCCATTTTCTTATGCCCTAAACTCGCACATGTGAAAATTTCTAGGATGTCTGGTGTCCTCAGGTTCTTTCCAGTTTTTGGATGATTTGACTTGGAAATTAAGCATACATGTAGACCAATCCATGATAATGCTTTATTACTAGTACATAGCAAAATTTTGATAAAGTTCTAGAAAAATTACAAATTAAAGTAAGGCTTCTAAGTAAGGTCAGCTCTCACAATTAGTCTGCTTGTGGCTTGTTCTCATGCCCAAAAATAGCCTACCCATCCAATTCCTAAAATATTGGAGAATAGCGTATATTCCTAATTCGGTTTTCTTGAGAAAACTATGATGAAATGGCAGGTAATATATAAAATAATGGCTAAGGATATAGCCATTCTGGAGCAAGATCACAAAGTTTTAAATTATGGCTCTAACTCTTCTTACTGGATTGAGATTGAACAAGTTACTGCAAGAGAGTTTACTTAATTTTGAAGTGCAATAATTATAGTAAATACCTGAGGATTATTATGGTAATTAATTGAGTAAATACATGTAAAACACATAGAAGATGATTGTTACACACTAAGTCCTCAACCAACGTACACTATTATGATTAGTTACTAGTCTAAACTTTTTAAGCATATTTTCTTCCTATATTTTGCTCCATTTTGCTGTCCCTCCCACCTGATTCAATTTCTTGTTTTCTCTACCAACTCTGATGCCTGTCTATAATTCCTACTCCTTCATTCTTACTTTGTATTTATAAATTGTGTTCTCCTTTGTGTCCTATTCAATTAGACAAAAATCTTGGCAGGCTTTTTATTTATTTTTTAATAAAGAAACAAATCAAGTCAGTCCTACAGGCAAAGCCTGAAATCAGTTTTCCTCAAAAAAGTTTTTTAGTTTAAAAATATAAATCTGACACTGTACAGTGCAAATATGAGAAAGCAGGTGGGGGTGACTTGCCTGGTGATACCAGGAACTGTGGCTGGAAGACTGAGTAGGTGAACAGGACTTTGGAAAATTTGGACAGGTAGGGGGGATATCTAAAGAAGAGAAAAAATGAATCTAGATCTTCCCAAGATGGATAGGGTATCTTGATAAATTGCAATGGTAAATATATAATAAAAACCTCAATATCATATACCCACAGGAAGCAAATGGAGTTAAAATATTCTATAGTCTTTTATTTTCTAGAGTCAAGAGTTCTAAATTATATGAAGCTTGATAAGCCAGGAATTCATCTTGCAATCTCACAAGTAAGCCTTAAAAGACAGTAAAATAGCATTGCCAAATTAAAACAGTAGAAGAAAGTTTAAAAATAATAAATAAAATAATCAATTAAAAGACAAAGAAAGAATGGAAACAAATAGAAGAAACATGAAAATAAATATCACATATTGACAAGGTAGATTCACACTTATATAAAAATACTTCAACTAATGTAATAAACCATAAAATTATAAGAAAATAGTTGAGTTAGGGAAAAACAATATCTAATTATATATCTTTTCCAAACACGTCTAAAATAGGATAGGGAAAAATTGAAAGTAAAGGGGGTTAAAAATATATAACATGTAAGCACAAAGCAAAATAAAGTCAAAATGTTGCTGCCTGAGTAAAAATTAAACATAAATTTTATTTCAGTGAGCATTGCTAGAAATAATAAAGGAAAACTCAAAATGATAAAATATTTAATTAACTTGGAAGCTAAATATATTTCAAATATATGCATCTATTAAAATAATTTAAGATATATAAAAGTAGCGTTGGCTGAAATACAAGAGCTATACAACCAGTAATCACAGAAGGATCACTCAGTAAACAAAACAAACCAAAAATAATAGTGATAGAAAATTTAAGGAACAAAAAAATAGCATGGCCTAATTCACACGTAGGGGTGGTACAAGCCAAAATTGCAGAACACATATCCTTTTAAAATAATTATAAAATATTTATCAAAATAATCAGATGTTGAGCTACAGGACAAGTCTACAGCTTTCAAAGGAATGACATTAACAGTCCACTGCATGTTCTCTAAGCACATTGCAAAATGCAATCCACCATATCCTGTCAATAATATAGATGAGAACTAGAAAATTTCCATATGTTTCCAAATTAAGAAATATATTTGCAAATAATCAATGCATCAAAAGGGAAATCTGGGGAAGGGGATAGCCATAAACGTTCAGATCCTCCAGCTACTAATTCTGAGTTTTATGCCAGGTCCCCTAAGGGCTTCCCCACATATTCAAAGTTTAGTAGTCAGTTAAGGATTAGGCAGAGTTAAAATGAATATTTCGGGGCTTACTCTTTCTTTGTCTTCCTCTCTTCTTGGTTTCCTCCCATATTTTCCACTCTAACCCCATACTCTGTCTGCTATCAAGTCAGTCTTTTGCCAATCTGAGTCACTTAGGTTTAAGATTGCTTTCCTGCAAAAAGCCACAATTTCCACAGGGCTGTTTCCATTTTTTCCTGGTTCCTTTTGCTGCACTTGTAATGACTCATCGATGAATTTACATCATATATATGTGTGTGTGTGTGTGTGTGTGTGTGTGTGTGTGTGTGTATCCATGGGCACATTGGCCCCACCAAGCCAGGGCTCATTTTTTTAAATTTCTATAATTTGGACTTCAAATTGAGAAGTTTATCAATTTGTTGCATTATTAGGATGAAGTTTCCATATCACAATAAAAAAGAGAATTTTATCTATTTTTCTGGTTTAAGTTCTGCAGAGGATGATCTAGTCTTATCTCTTTTCTGTGGAACAGAGAATATAATACATTAACTTGCTCTGTACTCAAATAAGATGCAATATTAAGGATTTATTTATTCATTTTTTGGCATTTCAAAAGTAAAGTAAAATGCAACATATACTTGATGATTAATAGTTTTCTTACTGTGTGCATATTGTTTGAAATCAAAATTACTTCAAGAACTATGTTTTTTTAAAAGTAGTAAGAAATAGGAAGAACAGAGTAGGTATAATGAGTATGTTAGGTCATAATGTAATTCTATAATTTTTCTAGAATTTGTCATAACCACTGATTTCCTGCCAAGGTACACAAGGTATTTGAATGCAACAATAAAATTAACATAAACCATTGTTTAACTACCTTCCATTCTGTTACAGATAGAAAAATATAGCACCTATCAGATAAGATAGCATAGGGTTTCATGAGATTTTGTCAGTAGGTTTAGAAAATGCTCTTTTCTCCATTGAGAATAGCAAACCTGGTATTTTATATTCAATATTCTGAAAACCTTTTTACATATTTTCATTTCACATTTAGTATATTGAGGGTGTTAGTGGTGCTAAATATTTTGAGAAGAGCTCTTTTCAATGGTAATGGAATACAAGTAGCTTAATAGAACCAAGCTGTTTTCAGTATTGTAACTATGAAATTTTAATATTTTGATTATTAATGGAAAATATATTGTATATATTTATCTTCATATAGAAAGACTCCAGGTTTAAAATATTTTGACTTTGTCTCATAATAGAATAGTTGAATACAAGCTCTTAAACTTAAAATAATTCCAGAAAGAGACTATTTCTTTCTAGGTTCAAAAGTATATTAATTTAAATTAGAGAATTCCAGTATGAAAGACCATCCTTCCATATTTTAAAAGGATTAGACATCATTTACTCTAAAACACATTCAGAATCAACCCAATAATTGTATCTGTACTATTTACAAATGTGTCAGTCTTGTTTCTATGCATTCTGGTTTGAATCCACAAGTTTGTGAAGTGTTTGATCTGGCTGTCATTCCTTATGATAATGAGCATTTTGCTAACTACTGACAAGTACGTTTTAGTCTTTTGGCCTTGCCTGAGTGTTCTTGTTTGAGCCTGGACAGGGATGCAACTGAAGTGCCAGCCAACAAAAGAGAGATGATTTAAAAAGACAGCTGGGATCCCAGAAGTGAGTTTGGAAATATAATCCTACTTTAGCTCCTGTTTTCTATTTCCTACCAAGAGATTGATCTGTCATAGTTTGGGGAATATGCTTTTTAATATGTCTTTTGAAGGCACTATAAACTCCCCCAGGAATTATTCCCAATGGAATAGCTGCTAACTGATAGAATTATTAATCATGGACAGAAGAGAAGTAAGATAATAAATTTAATGGCCTATATTTGGTGTTTCTTTTTAAACTTTTCCAACTTCTATAATGGTTGCTTGAACACTCACATAAAATAAATAACAAAAAAGCTAGACACACAGAATATAATCTAAAGAAATCAACTGGCCCATACTTTCTCTATCCAAATTATAGTGCAGAACTAGCTACATTCTCTGTGGAGGATCACACAAATGATGTAGAGGTGAAAGTAGGGCAGAAAAAGACAAGCAAAACTGCTATGTCAGAGAAAAGGGGCAAGCAATAGAACAATTTATCAGGGAAATTGTATTTTTCCTTATTTTTTCAAGGATGTTTAGGATGAATAGTCTAGAATATCAAGGATACTTTATTCATTTTTGTATAGTTTGTCTCAAGTTCAAATATCTGTCACATAATTGATAATTAACATATATTTTATGAATGAGATGATAGTATCTATCTTATAAGTTGTTTGTAAGTATTAAATGGGTTATTTTATGCAGTATTTCTCCATGTTTCCTTTAACCACATATACATATCAAAATTTCAGTATCCTAAATTTGAACCCGGATCTAGTGACATAGACTTTCAGATTGAATTTATTTGTCAAGTTGTACAAGTTATTTTTATGTACACTAGAGGTTGACCATAAATTAAATAACTTAAGTTCAACTGATTTTTTAAAAATAAAATATAGAGTGTCTACACTATGCAAGGAGCCTACAAAAAGTAAGGAATGTCCCCTAGCCTCTAGGGACCTACATATAAATAGAGTGATAAGAAAAACAATTTAAATTTAAAAATCAAACAAATTTAAATAATATTTAAAACAACATAGGTGGAGTAATAAAACGGGTATATTAATGCTATTAGTTTTTATAAGGATTAAAAGAAAATCTTTGGTCTGTTCCATGTGCCAGTTGAGCCCTGAATCTCAGCAGAGTTGTAATACCTACTCTCCAGTTCATTGGACTCACCCAGGACAGCTAACAAGAAGATGATGATGGACAACACCCATCCCAAGGAAGAGGGTGTCTGCAATTGCAAGCAAGATAGTTCTAGCCATCTGCCCAAGGGGATCTAAGCAACCTTTCAATAAGAAACAGAGTGAGAATGAGCATCCCCAAATACTCAAAATTGGGGAATGAACAATGCACTAAAGTAGATTTATTATGGTTCTGTTATAGACTTATTACTATTCTAGCAATGGAGGAACTTTTTATCATTGATATAAATGCAATGGCCACCAGAGTTTCTGATGGAAGGAAGAGGGGAGAATAGGTGTAACATGGGGGCATTTTTGGTACATTGGAATTGTCCTACATAGCATTGCAATGACAGATACAGGCCAATATATATTTTATCATTACCTATAAATTTCTGCAGGGCAGAGTGTACACTGTAGTCCATGGTTAGTAGCAATGCTTCTGTGATGGTTAAGCTAATGTGACAACTTGGCCAGGTAATTGTGCCCAGTTGTTTGGTCAAGCAAGCATTGAGCTAATTGTAATACAAGGTCATTTATAGACTTAAGTCATCAGTGATTTTACTGCATAGATGGCTGATTACATCTAACATCAACCAGGGAGATTGCCATCAGGAATGAGTGATGTTTTATCCAATCAGTTGAATGCCTTAAAAGGGGAAGTGATTTCAGCATTCAGAGAGAACTTCTCAGCTCACTTTTGGACAGTAAGTGTATCCCGGAAACTCACCAAGACCATCACTAGACTTTCATCCGAGCCTCTGAGTTGCTGCCTGCCTGTGGTATCTGGATTTGTGTATGCCCACGGTCACGTGAGAGAATTTTCTAAAATTTCATGCTATTATTGGCAGATATCTCCTGTTGATTCTGTATCCCTAGAGAACCCTGACTAATACAGCTCTCTACTCCAATTGGACTCAAGGGTACAAATGACTCCCTTTTTAATAATGAAAAGGATACTAGCAGTTCATGGCGTGAGCTGGCAATTGTGATATGCAAAATTTCATCACTGGATTCCCCTACTTCCATGCTTATAAGAGGCAAGGATCTGGGTGAGAATGTATTCAACACCTTGACAGAGCTTTGTGGAGTCAAAAGTTACAAAGATGTTGGCTGGCTCTGGATATAGTTACAAAAGAAAGAGATGAGCTAAAGCCTTCAAATTTGCAACTTGAGCACCACACGAATAATATGAAACTTTCTATGTATGATCTGAAAGAAAATCTTGTTTCCTGAAACCACAGACTTGAGATATCTGAAAACCAGACTGAGACACTCATTGTAAGAGTAGCAGAGTTACAAAGGAAACTAACACCTCAAATACACAGGGTACCTGCAGGTAAAGTAAAGTCATTGACTGCAAAGGAGTGGAACCCCGAGGATTGGGAAGGAGACATATGGGATGATTATAATATTGGTGGGGACACTGAAACCCTGAATTTTGTTGAGACTTAATTAGATAAACATGCGATGGCCTGCCCTGTGGAGACCACACTTTGTCAACCTTGTATCACCCAGCCTCCAATCAGCCCCAGGAGTCCAGACCTCCTTTCAGCCCTGAGGCAGGTACTAAGCAAACTCCATCATGCACTGCACAGCCTCCACCCTGCCTTGAGGAATCTGCCTTCCAATCCCTGACAGAAGAGACTAATTCTGTTTTACCAGATGGAACTGCAAAGGAATGCCCTGAGATCAGTAGCTTGCAAGTCATTTCTAATCAATTTCCTTAACCACCCCCACCACACCACTTTTCTTCAAGACCTATTACTAGACTAAAATCAGCACAAGCCCCAAAGGTGAAATACAAAATGTGACCCATGAGGAAGTAACCTATACTCTGAAAGAACTGTATCACTTTTCCAATTTATATAGACAGAAATCAGGGGAATATGTGTGGGAATGGATACTATGGGATAATGGTGGAAGGAATATAAAGTTGGATCAGGCTGAATTTATTGATATGGGCCCACTAAGCAGGAATTCTGGATTCAATGCTGTAGCTCAAGGGGTTAGAAAGAGCTCTAACAGTTTGTTTGGGTGGCTGACTGAAACTTGGACCAAAAAATGGCCTAGCATGTTTGAGCTTGAGATGCTTGATTTGCCCTGATATACAGTAGAAGAGGGAATACAAAGGCTTAGAGATATTGGAATGCTAGATTGGATTTACCATTTAAGACCTGCCCACCCATCCCAGGAATGTCCAGAGGCCACACCTTTAACCAAGACTGTGAAGAATAAATTTGTAAGACTAACTCCATCTTCCCTGAAGATCTGTGTTTGCTCTTCTCTGTAGCCCAGATATTACTGTAGGAAGGGCTGTAATGAAATTAGAATCCTTAAACATTATGGGGATGATCAGATATGGGACTGGTAAAAGTCTAGTATTGGCAGTTAATCACCAAAGATAAGGTGTGTGTGGCTACTGCAATGAAAGGCAGATTCAAAGCAGCAATCAAAATAGTCTGAGTCTCATAGAGTTATGGCATTAGCTAATAGATCATAGGGTGCCTAGAAGTGAAATAATGGGCAGTCTACTAAATTTCTTCTGGATTGTATAAGCAGAAGTGTTCTAGGTCGAGTGAACAAAACCCTAACTCAAATTACAGACTCAGAGACTCATTGCCCCTTAATCAATTCCCAGACTTGAGACTGTTTACAGATCCAGAGCCCCTTGAATGAGGAGAAGGCCGGGTCCCCTTAGGGAAGGATCCTGTTAAACTGCCAAAAATTTATACTGTTAATCTTCCTCCCACCTTTCCCCAAGGAGACTTATGGCCTTTTACCAGATTAACTGTGCATTGGGGAAAAGGAAATGAGCAGACATTTCAGAGATTATTAGACAGTGGCTCAGAATTGACATTAAATCCAGAAGACCCAAAACATCACTGTGATCCACCAGTCAAGAGTATATGGACATATGGAAGCATATGGAGGCCAGGTAATTTGTGGAGTTTTAGCTCAGGTCCATCTCACAGTGGGTCCAGTGGGTCCTGGGACCCATTCTGTGGTTATTTCCCCAGTTCCAAAATGCATAATTGGAATATACATACTCAATAACTGGCAGAATCCCCACATTGGATCCCTAACTTGTGGAATGAGGGCTATTATGGTAGGAAAGGCCAAGTGGAGCCACTAGAACTGCCTCTGCCTAGCAAAATAGTAAATCAAAAGCATTACTGGATTCCTGGAGGGATTGCAGAGATTAATGCCACCATTAAGAATCTGAAGGATGCCGGAGCAGTGATTCCCAGCACATCCCCATTCAACTCTCCTATCTGGCCTGTGCAGAAAATACATGGATCTTGGAAGCTGACAGTAGATTATCATAAACCAGGTGGTGACTCCAATTGCAGCTGCTGTCCCAGATATGGTATCATTGCTTGAGCAAATCAACACATCCCCTAATACTTGGTATGTGGTTATTGATCTGGCAAATGCTTTTTTCTCAATTTTCATTACTAAGGACCACCAGAAACAATTTGCTTTCTTCTGGCAAGGCCAGCAGTATACCTTCACTGTCCTGCCTCAGAGGTATAGCAACTCCCCAGCTCTATGTCAATATTTTCCACAGGGAATTGATCATCTCTCCCTCCCACAAGATATCACACTGGTCCATTATATTGATGATATCATGTTGATAGGACCTAGTTAGCAAGAAGTAGCAAAGACTCTAGATTTATTGGGAATACATTTGTGTAAGAGAGGATGGGAGATAAACCCACCAAAAATACAGGGAGGTTCCTCCTCAGTGAAATTTCTAGGTGTCCAGTGATGTGGGGCTTGTCAAGATGACTTCTAAAGTGAAGGATAAGCTGTTACATTGACCCCTCCTATGACCAAAACAGAGGCACAATTGTTAGTTGGTCTCTTAGGATTTTGGAGACAGCATATTCCTCATTTGGGTGTGCTATGCCGGCCCATTTACTGACTGGACAGAAAAGCTGCCAGTTTTAATGGGGAACCAGAACAAGAGGAGGCTCTGTGACAGGTCCAGACTGCTGTGCAAGCTGCACTACCACTTGGACCATATGATCCAGCAGATCCAATGGTGCTGGAAGTTTCAGTGGCAAGTAGAGGTGCTGTTTGGAGATTTTGGCAGGCCCCTACAGGAAAATTACAATGCAGACCCTTAGGATTTTGTAGCAAAGCCCTGCCATCCTCTGCAAATAACTACTCTTCTTTTTGAGAAACAGCTTTTGGCCTGCTACTGGGCCTTAGTAGAGCCTGAATGCTTAACCATGGGCCATCAAGTTACCACAAGAACTGAGTTGCCTGTCATGAGCTGGGTATTGTCTGACCCACCAAACCATAAAGTTGGGCATGGACCATATCACTCCATAATAACGTGGAAATGGTATGTATGAGATAGGGCTTGAGCAGGTCCTGAAAGCACAAGTAAGTTACATGAGGAAGTAGCCCAAATTCGCATGGTCACCACCCCTGCCATGTTACCTTCTCTTTCCCAGCCCACAGCATTGGCCTCTTGGGAGGTCCCTTACAATCACTTGACTAGGGAATAGAAACTCAGGACTGGTTTACAGATGGTTCTGCACTATATGCAGGTGTCACCCAAAAGTGGACTGCTTCATCACTGCAGCCCTTTTCTGGGACATCCCTGAATGACAGCAGTGAGGGAAAATCCTCCCAGTGGGCAGAACTTCAAGCAGTGCACCTTGTTGCTCATTTTACTTGGTAGAAGAAATGGCCAGAGGTGCATTTGTACACTGATTCATGGGTTGTTGCCAATGGTTTGGGACTTGGAAGAAACATGATTAAAAATTGGTGACAAAGAGGTCTGGGGAAAGGTATGTGGATACACCTTTCTGAGTGAGCAAAAACATGAAAATATTTGTGGTCCACATGAATGCTTACCAGAAGGTGACTTCAGCAGAGGAAGACTTTAATAATCAAGTGGATAAAATGACCCACTCTGTGGCTAATGCTTACCATCTTTCCCCAGCCACTCCTGTCATTGCCTAATGGGCTCATGAACAAAGTGGCCATGGAGGTAAAGATGTAGATTACGCATGGGGTCAGCAACATGGACTTTCCCTCACCAAGGCTCACTTGGCTGCAGCCACTGCTAAGTGCCCAATCTGCCAGCAGCAGAGACCCACACACAGCCCCCGATATGGCACCATTCACTGAAGTGATCTGCCTGCTACCTGGTGACAGGTTGACTACATTGGACCACTTCCACCATGGAAAGGGCAGTAATTTGTTTTATGGAATAGACACATACTCTGAATATGGGTTTGCATTTCCTGAATGCAATGCTTCTTCCAAAACTACCATCAATAGACTTACTGAATGTCTTATCTACCACCATGGCATTCCACACATGGCTTCTGATCAAGGAACCCATTTCACAGCAAATGATGTGTGGGAATGGGCACATGCCCATGGAATTCACTGGTCTTACCATGTTTCCCATCACACCGAAGCAGCTGGATTGATAGAACAGTTGAATGGTCTTTTGAAGACTCAATTGTAGCACCAACTAGGTGGCAATACCTTGCAGGGCTGGGGCAATGTTTTCCAGGATACTGTGTATGCTCTAAATCAGCATCCACTCTATAGTGCTGTTTCTTCCATAGCCAACATTCATGGGTTCAGGAATAAATGGGTGGAAATGGAATGGCACCACTCACTATTCCCCCTAGTGATGCACTAGGAAAAATTTTGCTTCCTGTTCATGCAACCTTAATCTTTGCTCATCTATACATCTTAGTTCCAAAACGAGGTGTGCTGCCACCAAGGAACACAACAATGATTCTGCTGGGATGGAAGTTAAGACTGCCACCTGGCCACTTTGGCGACCTGGCCACTTTGCCATCTAGCCTCTTACCTCTGAATCAACAGGCAAAGATGGGAGTTACTGTACTGGCTAGGGTGATTGATCCTGACTATCAAGGGGAAATAGGACTGTATCTACATAAGGGGGATAAAGAAGAGTTTGCCTGGAATACAAGAGATCCTCTAGGGCATCTCTTAAAACT
>JAQZBX010046802.1:0-20665 GCA_029593785.1 Cabassous unicinctus | reverse complement strand
AAAAAAAAAAATCTAATTTTCTCACTACTATATCTCAGTACCTAGCATGTTGCCTCAAACCCACAGGCATTAAATGAACACACAATAACTGACCAAGTGAATGAATGAATGAATAAATATTCACATGCTTGATTGATGATATATGAAGCAGCTCTAGGAAATAAAATACAGGGACCATTGTTCACTATACCTTTCAGTATCTCTAAATGGAAACCCTCATTAAAATGTATTTAAGAACTTAGAAATTTATGAAAAATTTCATTTCTAATAAAGAAAATGCATGTATGAGGAGATTATATATGTAGTGTTTTCTTCAATATATAAATTACAAGACTTCTCCTATATTTGGCTGTCAGGAATTTCAAAACAAATTTGGGACCCAAATATAGAAACACCATGAGGCCTTATAATCTAAACCTTTTCACCCCTCTATTCCACCTATAACTTTCCCAGATGCTGACATTTTATACATTTCTTTTTATATGTATGGGGTTATTATAAGTGGCTCAAATCATTTTTTAAAATTGTGTCCTATATATTAATAATTATTTAATAATAAAGACCACAAGAATAAATGCTCTCTTATTCCAATTACATTTTAGCCACAGGATTAACAGAATTCACCTAGATAAAGATTATGGAATATAGACTGTGACATTATCATCTATACTCTGAATCTGCTTAACTCTTGTTTATAATAAATTAATAAAATAAAATAAGTGAATATACTTCCATACCAACTGTGATGATTAAGTTCATATGTCATTTTGTCCAAGTTAGGGTTTCCAGTTGTTTAGTCAAGCAGGTATTGGCCTGATTGCTACTGTGAGGTTGTTTTGGGGGTTAAATCATCAGTAAGTTTATTGCATCCATGGTGATTACATTTACAGTCAACTGAACAGATTGCCTTCAACAATAAAAGTAGTCTCATCCAATCAGTTGAAGGCATTAAAAAGAGAAGTGACAATTTCAGCAGTCAGAAGAAAGAATTTCCATCTCTATTTTAGCCAGCCAGCTTCTCCAGGGAAATTCACTGAAAACCTCCTCTGAGTTCCAAGCTTGTAGCTTGCCATACAGAATTT
This sequence comes from Cabassous unicinctus, assembly GCA_029593785.1. Lineage (NCBI taxonomy): Eukaryota > Metazoa > Chordata > Mammalia > Cingulata > Chlamyphoridae > Cabassous > Cabassous unicinctus. Next base: position 19,583 of record JAQZBX010046802.1, on the reverse strand, counting down.
GAATTTGCCCATCCCTGCAGTTGCATGAGACAATTCCTATGAAAATCCCATAATATTTACATATATCTCCTCTTGGTTGTTTCCCTAGAGAATCCTGACTAATGAAGCTTCTTTACCAGGAGTGGTTCTTGATAAACAGTATCTTAAGGATTAGATGCTGGTTCTAGGGTTTTTGGAATTGATTCTTTAATCTGATTAGATTCAATGGCACTAGTGACTCTTTCAAACAATCAATATAACACTGATAATCCATGAGTTGGCAAAATATCACCACTGGATATGGCTACTTAAGTGCTTATAAGAGACAAGTCTCTGTGTTAGAGAGTTTTTTACACTTTAATAGAGTTGTGTGGAGTTAAAAGTCATAATGGTGGAAGGAATATAAAGTTAAATCAGGCTGAATTTCTTGATATGAGCACACTAAACAGAGACTGTGGATTGACTGTTGTAGATTGAAGGGTTATAAAGGGCTCTAACAGTCTGTTTGGGTGGTTGGCTGAAGCATGGACCCAAAGGTAACTTGCATTGCCTAAAGTAGAAGTGCCAGAACGTCCCTGGTATAATGTAGATGAGGGGATCCAAAGGCTTAGAGGGATTTTAATATTAGAGTGGATTTATGTTGTAAGACCTGCTCAACTACCCCAGGAATATCCAGAAGATACACCTTTCACCAGGACGCTTGAGAAATAAATTTGTGAGAAATCCATCAACTCTGAAGAGGCCTGCGGTTGCTCTTCTCTGCAGGTCAGATATTACTGTGGGAACTGCTCTCCATAAACCCAATGGGGGATGATCAGATCTCAGGTTGGCAGAAGTCAAGTGGCAGCACTTAGACACCAAAGACAAGGTGGGCATGGCTACTATAATGGACAGCAGACTTGGAGTAGTAATCAAAACAGTCTTACTCTATGGTGTTGGCTAGTAGATCATGGGGTGCCTAGAAATAAAATAGATGGATAGTTGACTAAGTCTTACTTGAACTGTACAAGCAGAAGTCTCTGGAGAGCAAAAGTCTAATTTGAATTACAAAAACAGAAAGTCAAGGCCCCTTAATAAACTCCCAGACTTGAGATAGTTTATAGACCTAAAGCCCAGAGACTGCTCCATCCACCAAAAGTTCTCCAATCTTCTCCCTCTCCTCAGACTTCCCTATTCCCTAAGACACAACAATATTGAAATTAAGGCAATGAATAACCCTACAATGACTTCTAAATGTTCAAGTGAAAAGAAGAGTCACACATTTCTCACTTTAAAGCAAAAGCTAGAAATGATTAAGCTTAGTGAGAAAGGTAAATTGAAAGCTGAGAGAGACTGAAAGCTATCTCTTGCACTAAACAGTTAGTCCAATTGTGAATGCAGAGGAAAAATTCTTGAAGGAAATTAAAAGTGCTCCTCCAGTGAACACATGAATAAGAAAGAGAAACATCCTTCTTGCTGATATGGACAAAGTTTTAGTGGTCTGAATAGAAGATCAAACCAGCCACAACATTCCAAAACCTAATTCAGAACAAGGCCTTAACTCTTCATTTCTAAGAAGGGCAAAAGAGGTAAGGAAGCTGCAGAAGAAAAATTTAAAGCTAGGAGAGCTTGGTTCATGAACTTTAAGGAATGAATCCATCTCCATAATGTAAAAGTACAAGGGAAAGCAACACATGTTGTTGTAGAAGCTACAGCAAGTTATCCAGAAGAATTAACTAAAATAATTGATCAAAGTGGTGACACTAAACAACAGATTTTCTCTGTAGATGAAACAGCCTTACTGTGGAAGAAGATGCCATGTAGGACTTTCATAGCTAGAAAGGAGAATTTAATGCCTGACTTCAAAGCTTCAAAGGACAGGCTAACTCTCTTGTTAGGGCCTAATGCAGTTGGTGACTTTAAGTTGAAGTCAATGCTCTTCTACCATTCCAAAAATCCTAGGCCCCTTAAAGATTATGCTAAATCCACTCTGCCTATGCTCTCTAAATGGACCAACAAAGCCTGGATGACAACATGATTTAGTGAATATTTTAAGTCCATTTATGAGACCTACTTTTGAGAAAAAAAAAATTCTTTTCAAAATACTATTGCTCATTGACAATGCACCTGGTCACCCAAGAGCTCTGATGGAGATGTGCAATGATATTAAGGTTGTTTCCATGCCTTAATATTTCATGCCTACTAATGCAACTACCATTCTGCAGCCAATGGATCAAGGAATCATTTGGATTTTCAATTCTTATTATTGAAGAAAAACATCTTTTAAGGCTATAGCTGCCATAGACAGTGATTCCTCTGATGGATATTTGCAAAGTAAATTAAAAAACTTCTGGAAAGGATTAACCTTTCTAGCTGCCGTTAAGAATATTTGTGGTTCATGGGAAGAGGTCAAAATGTCAACATTAATGGAAGTTTGGAAGAAATTGATTTCAACTCTTATGTATGACTCGGAAGGGGTTCAAAACTACAGTTGAGGATATAACTGCAGATGTGGTAGAAATAGCAAGAGAATTTTAATTAAACATACAATCTGAAGATGTTACTGAATTGCTGCAATCTTATGATAAAACATTAATGGATGAGGAGTTGCTTCTTATGGATGAGAAAAGAAAGTCGTTTCTTGGTATAGAATCTACTCTTGTTGAATGTTCTGTGAACACTATTGAAATGACAACAAAGGGCTTAGAATATTACAAAACCTCGTTGATAAAGCCGTGGCAGGGCTTGAGAGGATTGACTCCAATTTTGAAAGAATTTCCGTAGGTAAAATGCTATCAAACGGCATTGCAAGCTAAAGTGAAATATTTTGTGAAAGGAAGAGTCAATCATTGTGGCAAACTTCATTGTTATCTTATTTTAAGAGATTGCCACAGTCTCCCCAACCTTCAGCAGCCATCACTTTGATCAAGCAGCAGCCATAAATATGAGGCAGGACCCTCCACCGACAAAAAGATTATGATTCACTGAAGACTCAGATGATGGTTAGTATTTTTCATCAATGAAGTATTTTGTTTTTTAGACATAATGTTATTGCACACTTAATAAACTACAGTATAGTGTAAGCATAACTTTTAAATGCAAAAAATTTGCATGACTCACTTTATAGTAATATTCCTTTATTGTAGTAGTCTGGAACCTAACCCACAATATCTCCAAGTTTATGCTTGTAATCAATATTTACAGCCCTTATTTTTAGCTTACCCAATATTTTCAAATTGTATTATGCATCATTGTTTCTTTTAACTCACTTCTTTTTTCCTCACTTTTTCCCTCTGTGTACATTTATTATTAGCTCCTTTAGCAAGCACCTCTGACTGGAAAAGATTGTTATTGTTAATCTGAAAATGTTTTCATAGTCTTCAATCTTAATGATAATTTATCTTGGCATAGAATTCTAAGTCTGTAACTATTTCCCTTCAACATTCTCAAGTATTATTCAAATTTCCAGACACTTGAAGTTGCTGTTGAAAAGTCTGCTTTGTTTGGATTGAGAGAGGGAGTATTTTTGTCAATTCAATCCACCACATGGCTCAGAATTGCTCATCATTTCCTTATTTTTCACTAAAGAAAACTAAAGTGTACCTGGTACACTTAATACTTCGTTGACCAAATAATTAACTCACTCATTTGAACAGATTGGATGATTAGATTGAAAATTGATAGATGAGACAGATACATCTAATGTAAGGAATGAAGGAAAATAATGAACACATGAAACTAGTCAATATGAAAATTGAATACCTAAATAACATTAGAATAGTATCTAATAGAATAGCAACTATTTAGTATCTAAGTAGAAGACAAAATGCCTGAATAGCAGGGCTATAGTTCTTAGTCTTGATGGACTAATTTTGCACACTTTTGTCCAAAAAAAAAGTCATGCCTGGTAACAGGAAACCTAGAAATGAGAAAAGATATGGGGAATTGAAACTGGAACCTGACAGCTAGGTCACACAACTCAGTCATCTGCTTGAATGAAGAGCATAGATACAGAAAAGAAAGGCAACAACTAGAGGAAGAGCTGGAGTTAAGGGGACCTTAAAGCATGAAGCCCTTTGATGCCCTGAAGAACATGGAGTCTGTCTGAAACATCTAGTCATTTTAGCATCTAATAAACTACTGAAAGAGACCAAAATTACATTTCTGAAAATTGTTGGATATAAAGAAGTCATATAGAATTAAGGAAATATTTTACCTGTAAGTTTTCATGTTTTTGGTATTTTTGCCAAGTATTCCATGCCAAATTATCAACTTACTGCCTATGAGTTCTGGCAATGATTCATGGATGTTAGTCAATCATTGTCTATGATAAGATAAAGGGAACATAATAAAATAAGTAATAGTTTCTTCACGGCCAGCATCAATTTTCTATTCACTTTCTTGACTTAGCTCCCATTAAAATATGAAACCTTATAACAAACTATGAGTTCTTTGAAGACAAACTCTATGCAATCAGTTTTTGCATTCCTGGTGTCTAATTATGTGCCTGGGACAAAATACATAATTGATCTATGTCTGTTTAAATGAATTGTAACCAGATTCTTTATCTTCCATCCCCAGAGCCCCAATGCTGTTGGGAAAGGAGGGAAAATTAATCAGACAAGTAATACTAAGGAATTAGAGAAGTAAATGGAAAAATGCATAATAATTGTAAAGGACAAATGGTGCCTGGGACATAGCAAGTCATATATGTGTGTGTGTGGGGGGGTTATTAAATAAACAAAAAAAAAAAAAGGAAATTTACTGTCAGAATGCAATGGAAATAATTCCAGTCAAATCATTGTAAAATTTTAATTCTCATATTATTAAAGATAATAATGATACCTCTCCTGAGTATATCCTAAAGTTGTGTGAGATTACTGTATTAAGTATATTCTTGCCCAGTGTTAAACTGTACATGTCTTACAGTTTGCCTGATAATGTTATTTATTCCAGGTCCTTTGTATTTAAAATAGAGGCCTTCTTTAACAGGCATTGCTTAATTCAAAGCAACAAATATCTAGATATTTAGCAAATGGCATACATTTTTTGTGTGTATTTCCAGATGCCCTATATTGTGGCCATAATATGACATAATTGGTCTTGATATACTCCTGATTCAAATCTGCTTAAAAATGTTTCTACTTTCTCACAGGCCCTGCTACAGCTTTAGGATGTCTAGGGGAGTGATGCTCAAACATCACGGTTTATTGAAACACCAAGAGGGCACGTTAAAATTCAGAAGCTCCCTGCCCACACTTTAGTTTTTGATTCTGACAATGTTTAACTTTATTCAAGCCCTGAATTTCTGCAAAACAGTAAAGTTCAAGAAATTTCCCCCACCCCACCCTTTGAGTTCCAGAAAATGACTTGGTGCAAAGAACCACACATCCTTTTCACTTAGATAAGACTCAGGGACTCAGGGACGCCCTGTTGTTTACCTATGACAAGGCCAGACACAGACCCTCCAAATTCCAATTCTTTGTAACATTAGCTGAACTGCTTGTTTTCACTGATCAGTCGGAACAAAATTCTTGTTAACCAAACTTTATTTAAGCTTCTCTCCTTTTCCAGACCCTTGAGTTTTAAGGGTACCTCCCCGAAAACAGACTGCTTCAGCATTAAATATTCTTAGACTTACCATTTGATCAGGGCAACCTTTCATCCCACTTCTCTACACCAAGTCCTTTCTTCCCTATAAAATAAAAAGCCCTTTTGCTTAACTCTTAAGACATCTGCAGGACTTATCGTCAGCGCATTCTCCCTATTGCAGTATTCCTGTCCCTCTATTTTAGCTGCTCCTTTCCTCCATTGTAGTAATCCTCTTAAATAACGCATCTCCTTACCAAGATCAGATTTGTTTTTTGTTTGATAATTCCATTGATTTGATGTAGGGCCCAGGCATTTCTATTGCCATCAAGTTTCCATGAGATACTGATGCTCCTGGTCTGGGAAGTACATTTTAAGAACCACGGCTTTTGGGCAAAAGTGGGCACTTCGATAAATTAATTAGATAGAATGTATTAACTGCCAAACAATATTTTTAAAAAAGTACATTAGATCAGTGAATGTTCATAACAACTTTTTGATGCAGTATGCAATTTATGTACATTTAAATAACTTGCACAAAGTCATACAACTGGTAATTGTCAAAGTTCAGATTTGAACCCATGGAAACCTGGCTCAAAATCTGTGCAGGAGTCAAGAACCCATGTACTTTACTATGCCACCAAGCAGTTTCTCAAGCATTGGTGGAATTTATGTGAGTACACCTCTCACTGAACCTTGCTCCCGTGTGCTATTTCTCTTCCTTCTGATATCTTCATTTCAGCTATGTCCCTTATTTTTGATTGCTGCTTAGATGGATCTTTCCTGAACTTTTATTGACTCTTTGTTACTTTCCTAGGTTGATGTATTTTAAATTCCAGATTAAACCTGCCAGTGATCAAAAATATTGTTTCCTAAGCGTGTATCTCATCTTCATATCTGCCATGTTCTGTTTCAGTGATTCCAAGCAATATATCTGTCCTCATTTTCTATTTTTCAACCCTATGTCCTTTTGGCTTGGATTCCAGATCTATTTTCCCCCAAATACTGTGTTCTTTGATGTTCCTATGTTTCCCCTTGTCTAACTGATGAACTATTACTCATCTCTATACCCCTAAATCCCACATTATCTCCTCTATAAAGCCTTCACCTTCTTCCTCAGGCAGTTATTTGTTGCTGCTTCTCTGTTCACACTGCAAATTCACATGCCAATATCAAGCAGTGTGACAGCAAAGTGTCATAGAAAAGATATTTGATATCAAACTGCAAAATGAGACATGGTAGAGAGTCCTAGTTTTCCTTGCCTTTGACTCTTGCCTTCTTTTCCTTTTTCAGCCACTTTTGTAGTTGTTGTTTTGCTATCCCCTTCTTCTTGGCCCTGAATCTTGATAAACCACAAATTTTGAGAAAAATGAAAGAAAAAACCCCCCAACTCTTTAAAGAATTATTGTCATTTATCAAGCTAAGATTGAGCCAGAGATATCAAACAAGAGGGATGAAAAACAATCTACAAACATTTCAACTGCAAGTTTTGCAGCAGTTAATGATAAAAAATGCTACCTGAGCTGCATTAATAATCAGGTCCTCCCTGATGTGTACCTGATGAATAAAGCCTTCAATTGGATTTTTATTCACTTAAATTATTTTCTTTTGACAAGACAGAACTATAAAGTTGATTTTCAAATTATTGATTCACTTAGGGAAAAGTAAACACACACTTGTGAGTTTCAGTTTTTACCTTTATAAAATATAGGTTAAAAATTAAATACAACAGGGCATGTAAAACAACTGATACATAATCCCCTAGCCTTTTATTTCCCCACTGATTCCATTGTTATTTGACCATTCATTTTTCCTCTCACTGGATTATCAGTTACTAGAGAAGAGTAGAGAATATGCTTATTCTGTTTTTGTATGACAAACACCTATCTTATGCCTGGCCTGAAGGATATAGCACAAGTATCATAATGTTTTCTGAATAAATGCATACATTATGGGGTACTGATCTCTACTCCCCTCCCTACACACTCACAACACATACACACAATCATTTAAAAGTAAAATATTGAAACTAATAATTTAGAAATCCATTCCTGAAATAAACTTATATAACTATTTTCTCGGGAGGAATTGAAAATGTCTTATTTAACCTTAGTCTCTTTTATGTCTCTTTTTATTGGGAAGAAACCTGTTCTTTATCAGCACACACATCCCTAAGCATACACAGATTCTTCTTAATCCTTATTGATTAGAAATATATTACATGCTCATTTCTAAACCCATCATTGCATAGGCCTTAAAGAGGAAGACAAGATTATCCAAAAATGACTGGGAAGGAGGTTATATTAGAAAGGAGGAAGCGAGGGTGGACAATCAAAAGTGTTGCAACAACATACTTACCTGGCAGGGGAGATGCCATGATCACAAAGGCGGTTTTCCCAGGGCGAGGCTTATCCATTGCACTCCGGATGTGCTGACTCCTGTGATTTCCCCAAATGTGGGAAACTCGACTGCATAATTTGTGGTAGTGGGGGACTGCGTTCGCGCTCTCTCCTGGAAAAAAAAAAAAAAAAAGTGTTGCAACAAAACTTTCTGTACTTCACGCTTTTCCTTGGACAAGCTCATCCATCCCTATGTAACACTATGTTCCATATATATACATACATGTAAATGATTTCAAAATCTATTTTTTTTCTAGTTTTAAAAGCCTCCTGAATTACAAATGTCAATTTCCAGTTTGCACATATTCTTAATTAGACAGGGCAACCAAGGGTAATGGATCAACAGATGTCAAACTTAGGTCATCCAAAACTAACTCATTATATACATATTTCTCTTTCAAATATATTCTTCCTTATAATTTACACTTTATTAGGGGAATTACTCAAGGGACCTAACTAAAACTTGGGAGTCATCCTAGCTCCCTTTTCATCAGCCCTAAACCACCAATCATATTAGACACATGTTCCACCTCATAAAAATATCTAGAATCTATCTCTTTCCTGAATCCCCATTCCTTTCATTCAGAAATTCCTTATTTCTTACCAGGCATTTTGCAGTCATCCTTTAGTGAGTTTTCTTGCTAACAAAAAAATACACCTTTAACTTTACTTCACAACTACTAAAGTTTAATGCCCAGCTTTACTCCCTCAGTCCCTTTTGAACATGTCCTGTGTTCTGGTCATATTGATCCATTTAGGATTCCCTGAATATCTCACCCTTTCACAAAATATGCCTTTCATTCAAGGTTCCCACTGCTCGGCCTACTTTCACACTCTCTACTGGTAAAATTTCAAATTACCCTTCAGGACTCAGCATTAATGTTACCCTTTTCTGATATGTTTCCTGATATCCTTGGCAAGATTAGATTTTCCTTACTCTGTATTACCAGAGCGATATATATATACACACATACATGCATACACAGACACACACACCATGGAATTTATCAAAATGCATCATTATGGCTTGTTTATGTTTCTCTCTCCCTCTCCCAACTTGACAGCTCTACTCTTTTTTGCGATTATAACATTCATGGACTGTATTGTTCAACTTTTTCCCCTTAGGGAAAAGCACAAATCTTCAAAAGTACTAAGCTCTAAATTAATTGTTTAAAATATTTCTTGAATGTATGAACACAGGCCTCATCTCCCATTCCAAATGTATTTCAGTGCAGCTAAACAGTGAAGCATTTGAAAATATGTATGTACAAATGTTTAAGATAAGAAAGTTTTCATATACCATGTTATTTTCAAATATTACTTCTCTGGAAGAATAGTCCTCTCTACATGCTTAAAAAACAGTCATATTTCAGACAGAATTACATCAAAGTCAACTTTATGTATATTGATTTTGCAATTGTCCAGACTTCAATATTAATCTATAAAATATTTCAATATGCCAGATAAATTTTAAAACCTTTCTATCAGACAATTGCCATATTGAGTTTTATTAATATTAAATTATAAGAAATAAACTTTCATTGAGGAGGGGGTAGAACAAACAGTTCCTTATGGTTTTGAGATATAAATTTATAATCCCATCTGCTGAGTCGACTCCTCAACCCCATTGACAAATAGTCAACAATAGTTCAGAAAGCACACTGAGGCAACCTATATCCTACCACAAATTAAACTATTCAGCTACTTGGGCAAGACCCACTTTGCTGGCCATTGGTGCCTAATTGTGCCAGCAATATCTGTTGGGGCTATTGCTGCTTCTCCAGGATCCTGCTGTTTTTGACAGTCAGAACCACTTCTTGTGACTTCATTGACAAAGCTGTTAGACAGCATTACCTCAGCAGGGACCCCAACCTCAGCTCGACAGACTTCACTGGTTACAGTGAAGACTTCCAACTGGTTCACCAAACACTGATGCATCTTATCAGGAACTATTGTTTGTCTCTGGGAACCGTCACAACTGCTAGATACCATCAGTCCTTCTTCTTTCATGCCCTAAGACTCCTGCTGAGAACCACTGAGTCTGCAGAGAATCACTGCATCTGGGTCAAACTGGACCTTCTTAAGTATCCAAGTGATTGGTGGGCACAAACAACACAGCTGTTGGGTGCTGCCATCTCTCACTAGGCATTCCATGACTGTGCTATAGTTTCCTCTGGAGTCTTCACTGCCCTTAAGTGGTGTTGTGATCCAAAGGAATTTACCAATTTTTTCAACATAGGTCCAAGATCTGCTAAATAGGAGAATTAAACTGCATTAAACACTGGATTAGGGCTTTCCTATAGGGCCTAGTTGTTGTCTCGACAATTTTCTCCACTAAAACTAATCTCTCATAGGAATATAATCAATCTCTCATGCAAGAAGTCTTCTCAAAAATCCATTCCACAAGGGCATTCATCAATTAGTGCCAAGGCATGATTAAACATTTAGGATGTAAAAAAAAGCTGGGCTTTTCTTATTTAACAATATATGCCACATTTGATTACATAGGACTACATATACATACATATATGCAATATATGTAAATAGACTAACTTGCTCTCTTAGGAAATTTATTCTTTTCTATAACTCATTATTGCTTTGACCCCAAAGAAGAAAGAAAGCAAAACAAAATCACCCTGCTAATATGATTGTTTTCTATTAAAGTCATCAGGTTGAGGAATTGTAACTTTGGTCCATTTCACGTCTCAGCCTTGGCATATTCTGTCTTTACTCTGCCAACTGAGTATCACATCTTTGGTTAGGTTGTACATCTCATCATCCAGGAAGAAAAATGGTCTGTTTGATTCCAAGCCAGCCTGGAAGGCCTTGGGTATAGGCTTTTCACAGATGTCCATTTATAAGATGCATCTGTCCCCACATCTCATTCTGCCAGCTGGGCTTGGATAAGCTAGCTGGCGGCATGCACAATCTCAGGCTGCTGGCCAGCAGGCTGCAGCCCCAATACACTGGCTTGTAAGCCGTATGGCTCATATCCCTGATGGGACTGGAAGAACTAGGGGATATTATAGAAATATTGGCTCTGGGAAGTCACTTCAAATTATATAAATATCAAGAAATTTTGCAAGTCTGACATGTATATTGTCATATGAATCAGGGAATATTTCAAAAATGTAGTTCAGACTAACTGTTAGAATGTAGCTGTGCGTGAATGACATCTTAGCACAGGCAGCATCTTGCTATAACTTTGAAGAAAACATCACAAGTGCATATGTTGAGAAAGGAAGGCAAAGATACAATAAGCTGCCAGTGCCAGTCAGACGTGGACAGGTGATATTTTTCCGGGGAGGATTCAGGGTAAGCCTCCCAGAATAGTTGGCTCAGCATTCTTAGTCTGAGCCCTGCCTCATCTTCTAGTTTGCTGAAGAGCCAGAAACTACTGACCTAGAATAAAGTCCAAGGTTACCTTGATCATGCCATTGGTAGAGGCATACTCTAAACTATTTCAGTCAGATGGATATTAATGTTTTTCCATAGGTTTCCAGGTGGAATATATCCTCTTCCTTTACTCTTGATTGCCCAAGTTACTCAAGAAATTTTACCTGTCTCTGTATTTAATAGGCATATGCAAGCTATCCTGCAATGAAGTCTTGTTGAGTTTTATTTTCTCACTTGTTTGAGATATTAAAAGGACTGCTGCATGCCAGCTGGTGGCAGGAGACGCTGACTCCAGAAACTAAACTGCAAATTTCAACATCTAAACCCTGCACACACACTAACTTTTCTGATCCATTTCCAAATATCACACTAGTCTAATCTTAGTTTAGGATTAGCAATTGTGCTTTTCCATTTGAAGTATTAATAAACATAATATGCAAAACAACTAACGTTATCAGCAAAACCAAATCTTTGTCATAGCAATATCTCTTTTTGACTCAGACACAGATGTCCTTTAATCCTCTGTCTTCTGTAATCTGGCTCACATATTTTATTGCTCCAGCTTCCCTATGGCCATGAGGTGGTTTTCAGTTTTTCTCCCATTTAGAATGGACACTTAATCTCAATGGACAAATTTATGTCTCTGCACATGAAGTTGCAGTTTGTTTTGCTCTTGTCACCAGGATGAGGGAAGACAGATGGACTTACTATTATTAAGTATTGATAATAGTAAATCATGTCTTTGGGGAGGCTCCAGAGATAGACAAGAGAACATCTGAAGTCTTATGTTATAGAAAATTGCAACAGAAACAACTTTAAATATTTCCTTAACTTTAAAATAGAAGTTTTCTATGTTTCTTCAGGTGTTAGGCACTTGGATCAAGCATTTACTCACTTCTCTGAGCTTCTTTGAGGATTACATATAGAAATGTTTTGTAAAGTATAATTTGCTATATAAAACCAAGATATCTTATTTTATATAAAAGTCCCACATAAGGAAACAACCTTATCATATATATTTTGTATAATGAATGAGAATGCCGTTTCTCTCTTTGTTATCCTATTAAAAAGATATTCTCTTTCTTTGAATATTAATGTAGGACTGTCTGAACAAGACAGTATAGACCTGTTTCAACCTGCTCCTCCCCAATTCTCCCTGATAAGCACAACTATAAATACTGGAAATAATATGAGCTAACCAAGAGATCACTAAAAGGTGGTGAGAAGAAGGCAAACTGGTTTGGGACTCTAGGATTGGAGAACAATAGAGCAACAGGGTATCTTATACATCATCTCCCCCACCCCCAACAGAAGGAAGTGACCCATACCTGGTGTCTCTTGACCCCACACCTAGGCACACAAGGCAACACAAATAGGCTTACTCATCCCCTGGATGGGAGAGGAATCCATTTGACAATATTAGGTGAGCTGACGCTACCTGCAAATAGGATTGATTGGGAGCCCTACCAATAAGAAGTGGCATGTAGAAGCATTCTCCTTCTCTGTCATGCCTTAGGATCCTCTTTTCTATGGAGAGATACAGAAGTGAGTGGATGGAATGTGCTGTAGGCACTCAGCCATATCAGGTGGCTCATCCTAGAGAGCTTCTGTCCCAGTGGGCACAAGACTCTCCTCCTCCACCCAGAGACACCAGGTGGATGGACAAAACCAGCAAGAGTGACATAGTCACAAGTGTTCATGCCTGGGAAGCCTTTTAGTCCCCCAGGCTTGAGATTATTCTTGAATGAAGAGGCACCTGATGACCCAGCCTGGGAACACCCTTCTGACCTTGTGGACAACATCAGCAGTGGAGATGGAAGCCCCATAAGCATCAGATAAACCATCAGGATAAAACCTGTGTGCTAAACTGCCAAACTTAAGCAGGGTGATTGCCTGTTCAAAGAAAAAAACAAAACAAAACAAAACAGGACACTTAATAGGATCCAGAGTCTTCTAACATAATAGACAGAATATCTAGAAAACATAGATAAGCACCCATCATATTAAACAAGTAAAAAGAAGTTGAATGATAACAACCAACTGGCATGAACACTAAGATGAATCAGATGTTGGAGTTATCTGAAAGGGATTTTAAAGCAGTCCTCATAAAAATGCTTCAACAATCAATCACAACTAGTCTTGAAAGAAACAAAAAAAAAAAAGAAAAGAATATCTTAGCAAAGAAATATAAGTTACATGTTACCTGGCAAGGCAGAAATCTCTCCATCAATTTAAAGCAAAGGGTTCATGCTGACCTAAGAAAATCTTGGATTTCATGTTTATTTTAGTAATATACCCAGAAACCCCCATCCCATGCCTCATGTTTCTACATATTATGGCATGATTCTAACTTAGTCATAGCAGACTTTCCTGGGTTGAAAATTCAACCTCTGTAAAAATCTGCTACTCTGAATCTTAGCTTTTTATGTACTTTTATAGGAGATAACTGTTTCTTTCTATGTGTCAAAGAGGTTGTCTGATTTTCACACTTCACCTTTAGTTTTTGATTAATCACCTTCACTTTTGCCTTCTCTGTCTCTCTCTCATTAATGCATTAATTGCTCCCAGCAAGTAGCACCGAATTCCACTGTAGTTAGACTTACGTGTTTGGCCTTAACTTCAAAACAACTGGCAGTGCATTGCTTCTACTGGTATGCCATCACAGTCATCGAATGTTAAAAGTTTTTTAAAAATGCAGTGATGCAGGATGGTAGGGAATTTCAGGGCTGCATTCTCCACCAATAATGTGATCCTCATTGCCATCCCACCAATGAGTGATCTAGCTCTAATATCTCATTTTAAATTCTGCTTCCTCAGACCATTCTTGGCACCATCATTTGTTGTGGTTCCCAGTTCCCTGGGAACAAATGAAAGATCCGCATGCAGAGCTATACTGGGAATGCCTCAGGACCAAGTCCTGCGAAGGAATGAAGGAAGTCATGTTGAGCTGTGATGCAGTTGTAACAAAGACCTTCCCTGTTCCCCTTCAGGATTTCCCGTTGAAGCTAAGGACATTTTCCTCCACACAGCGACCCATAGTTTGATGTAGACTGCTCCACGGAGGGGTTGTATCTTTGAGGAGGGCCTTTCATATGGGAGTTTCACAAGAATTTCGTGAAATCTGCCAGAAGCCAACATTTCTAGGAGCTCAGTGCCTCAGCACTTGATGGTAAATCTCAGTGAGGTGCAACTGCAGCGTCCACATTAGTGCTGTTTGTGTTTTTCAAAAAAACGGGGAACTTGTAAAAAGCCAAAAAAAGGGGGGATGGGGAAGGCTTTACACCCCCCAGGTAACAATCATAATTATCCCTTAGTAGTTGTAGAAATAATAGCATCACTTATCTGGACGATTCTACAGGTAACTGGCCCAGACCCATTGCATGATCCTCGCCCTTAAGCAGGAACGATAAAATAGGACTTGGGAACTACTTATTACCTAGAATCACTAATTAGAAGGACTAGGCACTCTTCAATGACCAACATTTCGTGATAAAACCTCTGGTTTCTATCTCTCAGTGTCTGAAAAGGTGAGGAAGTCCTCAGCTTTCTGTGGTGCAGGATCACAAGGGCAGGCCAAGGGAAATAATTAGGAGTATCTTATTTACAGCATTATACGTTCTTGAAGTTGCTCTACTATTTTATAACTAAAGAACTGTCTCCTTCTTATATCTATGAAAGTAACTTTTTATTTTAAATTCTCAAGAACTATAGAGTCTAGGAATGAGGAATGAATCTTTGAAGTGTCTCCCTCTATGTGTCATGAGGCAGGAAGAAAACTTCACTATTTTCCATCTTAGGTCCTAAAATTGGGTATTTAATGTGTTATTTTTCCTTTCTACTTAGATCTATAAAAGTGATTTCAGCTTAGAATCAAAAGTTCTCTGTTGAAAAATATACCCTAAAATAGCATATCCTTATTTAGAATTCCATTTCCAAGAGTAAAATGGATGAATATTTTATTACTTTTATTAATGCAATTCAATTTAATTGAAGTTCTAATATGGCACATCTTTATTTTAAATGTATGTTAAACAATTAATTCATGTTAATCATTAAATTACAAGAACATTCTAAGTTACACTGTTGGAAATAGAAAATATCCTGTAACATTAGAGAAGTTGCTTACAGCTTTTCATTAGATTTCAGTTGCCTTATTATCGCACCATCACTTTTATCACTGGATGCGATAATATTTTAAAAGTTCTTTTTGGCAAAAGGAACTTAAACTACTCAGATTGTATTTTTAAAGGAGATATTTTTAATTTACTTCAGATTTCTGTTATTTATGTGAATTGAGTTTGTAAATGTGAACTTTTAAAGAAATTTTTCAAAGTGGACAGTTATTGCTTTTTCTGCCAGAGGCAATAAGAATTAGCAAGCTATGGCCTTAGTTAGCTCCCCATTCAACCAAGGACTCACTGCATTTTAAACAACACTCCTAACAGATACATTATCGATTCTATGAAAAAGGTATGGGAATAGTTCTAATTCTTAGCATTGACTGTGAAGTCTATTCTTTTTTCTACGGTATGCAGTCATGCTGCTAATGGCTGAATGAAAGATATAAATAAAAGAGTAACATTAAAATTTCCGTACGTAATCTTTCATCTTAGATTATAATGCCAGGTCCATTTTATAGACTTCCAACATAGATTTATATTGTATGCAGATTAGTTAAACCTAAAACAAGCTGAGCAGTTTTCTTGACTAAGGCTGAAAGTATTTTGCTGTTGTTGTTTTGTTTAGAAAAACAAATGAAGAGTAAAATACTAACATTGGACAGTTGGAACATTAACTATTTTTACGTAAGAAAGTTCAAGGGTAATGAATTTTGATAAGTATGGACCCTTGCTTCTCTACTATAAAATTACTTAAGAAAATGGTATTACTTCTCAGCTATAGAGATCAGAAATAAAACACTTTGTATCACCTAATTTAGTCATTCTCTCTGTTAGTATTATTCATTCTGAGTGAGAATTGTTGTTTAATGTGTAAATATTTTACCTAAATCAGTCACTTAAGGGCTGCTGAATGGCAGACATTATTTTAAAGGAAAATAAATATGTCATCTTCTTGGAAGAAATCTACAGTAGATTCATTAATAAAGTAGCATTATTTTTAACCCTAGCACAGGAACAGAAACATTGGGTAATAGGGAAACATTGGCATGTTGTAACTGAAGAAAGGACTCTGTAAGGGTTAAAGTGACATGGTCTCTCTTTTGGAGTCCTTGTTACTTAAATTATTTAGGCATGGGTTGGGGAAAAATGCATAGTGCAAGGTACTTAAGCATATGTGGAATCAATTCCTTACAAATACTTAGACCACCTTTTATAACATTAATTTTGTATCCAATCCATGCAACATGTAAATAAGAGCTGGAGCTAGTGTAAGACAAAGATAGAACAAGTTTATTATATGCATTACTGGTTTTAAAGACACAATAAAATTGCTTACATTAGCAAGCCTGTTGTTTTGATTTCTATAGCAGAAACTTGTGCTTTTTATTGATTAAGTTTTATATATTGATCTTGATGTTGAGTAATACTGTTCTTGTTCATTAAATAAGGTTTAATTTAATTATTCCAGGAAAGTCTAAATTCTGTTCTCCAAGTTTATTACCATTCTCAATTACATGCCCTGCACAGCTGCCAGAGTGACCTTTGTAAAACACAAAACTAATCATGTTGCTCCAAAGCTAAAAATCCTTCAAGAGCTCCCCATAGTCTCCCAGATAAAGTTCAAATTCCATAGCTTAGCCCACAAGATAGTTCATGATCAAGCCCTTGAACGTCTGTCCTTTAATGGCCTAATCACCGTTGGGGACAACTTATGAAATCTGCCGTGCTGTTTATGCTAAACATTCTTCAGTTATTCCTGGGAAGGTTTTTTTATCCTTACACTGTCTGTTTCTACGCTGAAGCCTTGCCCTGATCCCCGAAGTACTTCTGATCCTGTTTTTGAATCTTTGGAATTTTTAGTGTCCTCTCCAGCATTTTGCCCTCCCTATTTTAGCTTCCATTTCTTCCTTTGATTTTTCACATGACCGACTGCCTCAACATAACTCCCCACCTTGGTTCTTGCCTTCAAACACGACCCTTGATTCACACCTAACAGGAGGCATTTTGAAGCTATTTCTTTTCTGGTCTCCTCAAGTTCCAGTTGCACAATAGAGCTTACTATTTCTTGAATTTTAAATACAATTTCTCACTTTTAAACATATATTTTAAATTTTAGTTCCAAAGTTTTGAAGATTTTCCCTCTACTTCTTTGTACAGGGCAACCTGTTGGGTATTTATACAAGTGGTTTTCTTAAGCAGACACTCATTTGATTCATTTGTTTAACAAATATTAATTGAGCACTTACTATAATATGCCATCTACTTTTTGTTACAGATACCGCAGAAAATAAATTAGTCAAAATCTCAATCCAATGGAGTTTATATTCTGACAAGTCATATTTAACCGTACCTCTAAATTAAATGTATCTGTTAGATGAATTTGTGAAGATACATGTCTGAATCAGAGATTAATTGCCTTCGTGTTATCCCATATTCATCTATTATTAGTAATAACAGCTCTCTAATGTAGCACAGGTGATATGTGTTCTCTATATCAATAGATGCTATACAGTTGGATTGCGATTTGGAATAAAGTTAAATGTGATTAGACCTCATGTAATGCTTAAGGATATAATTGTATGGATTCAAAAAGCTGCGATTCTAGGTAATAATTTACAAGCCCAAATGATAAAATAAGTGTTATTTCTTCATTTAAGAACCTGTGAATTGTGGTTATAAAAATTAGACTTAGTGACAGGGTTTAAAAATCAGAGTTTCTCATGAAAATTTGATACCCTAGGTTAAATCCTAGGCTATAGTATTCCTTCATTTTAGATATGATAATGGAAGGGTTTTTACAGAAACAAAACATGTGCTTTATCTTGAAGTGTGTTTCAGGATCATTTGGGAACTTTTCTTTTCAAGTTGTCCACTTAAGTTTGAAATTTTCCTTCAAAATCAATTTATCTGTGTTAAGGTGTTTTCTATCAATAAATGCAGACTTCTTGATAGTCAATATTATATTGCCTTAAGTGATGATACACTTAATTAATAAATTTATAAAATGTTTCCAATTTAAAACTTAGCAAAAACAGATCCATTCAAAACAATGAAGTATAAAGAGATGCATAGAGAGCTTAAATATTCTGAGTCATGTAGTGGTTGCAGTTTCTCTGATATTTCAATTAGATGGTCATTATACAGCCAGAGTAAGAGGTGGAATGAAATCCAACTCCTTTATGAAAGCATGGTCAGTATATAAATATCTATTCCTCAAGCATATATGGCATCAAAAGCAGAATATCCAAGGAGCATTGAGTCAGACAGACCAATGCTGACTCAATGATCATTGTTCACAACTGAAATATCTAAGCACATTTGGTAAATTAATTGCTTTTCCAATCATTAACTCATGCAGCAAGTATTTATATTGTCAGTATCCATCCACTTGCAGCTCATAGTCTAGCAGAATAAAGGAGCTTTGAATAAGTTAGTAATGTTATGAAGAATTTATGACAGAAGAATGCAAATGTTCTGACTGTGGATAAAAAGGAAAAGTAAAGGCTCAGTGTCATCATCTAGAAAATGTGTTTTAATAGGTGCAGTAACCTTCTTTGTAGGATTGTGTAAGGATTAAGGGAAGTATTTCATTTACCATAGAATGTTTTATACCATTCATTTGGTAGGAATTTAACAAAATTTCCAAATATAGAACAGATAAACTATTATCTGATCAGGGTTGTAAGAATCATATTTGAGTGGCATACCTGAACTCACCAGAAAAGGACTAAGAGTAAAGATAAGGGGTAGGAAATCCCTTGCTACAGATTTCTACTGTAAAGGGAAGATTTAGGGCACTAACACCATTATTAGTTTTCTATAAACCTTAAAAATGGAGGCTTCTAACCTACAGAATTGTGTGGGAGAGTGTAAACTACAATGTAAACTATAACCCATGCTCAGTGGCAATGCCCCAAAATGTGTTTATCAATTGCAATGAATGTACCACACTAATGAAGGATATTGTTTATGTGGGAAAATGTGGGAGGTATGGGGAGTGGGGCATATGAGAATCCCTATATTTTTTATGTAACATTTATATAATCTAAGTATCTTTTAAAAAATAAAAAATATATTTTAAAAAAAATGAAGGCTTCTGGGAACAGATGAGCACCCACCT
>JAQZBX010046801.1:0-11389 GCA_029593785.1 Cabassous unicinctus | reverse complement strand
GAAATGTGCCCTTCCCATCAAAGCCATGTGTGAGTAGATAGTAGCCCCGTCTTTTTTTTTGTCTCTCCTCCACCTTCCTGTTTCTCAGTCAGATACTGTTTCTCAGTGAGTGTGGACATTGCTTGTCACTGGCGGGTTTGATCCCTAATCCAGTCTGCCAGCAGTGGCCAGTAAAGTGACTGAGGAGAAAACGTGGTTTGTGAGGCCACTGAACTTGTGGCCGAGAGGCTGAGGTGGGCTTCCTCAAGGCAGTGCTTCACAAATTTAATTGTCCATCTACCTCCATCCCCAAGTTAGTAAAACAGAATCTCTGTGGGATAAGGCATTGGAATCACTTTGTCAAAGTCCGCCTTGTTATTATGATACATTTGATTCATGAACTGACCTGAGCAGCCATTGTCTTAAGGACCGGATGCCCAAAAGAAAACCAGGAGTCTTGAGCGTATGCAGTACTCAGGAAAAAAGCAGCAGAGTGGAACCTGGACCCAGCACAGTCAGTCAGCTGATGCTGTTGTCTCAATCACAGAAACATTTTAAACTTGCAAGTCTCTACTCCATGCCTTCTTCCCTCACCTTAGCAGATCATCCTGGATACCTCAGGGACCATTGTCCTAACTTCTTTTTTCTCCCTTCCTCCAAACTATGCATACATAGCTACATTTGCACTCATCTTTGCTTCTTCCTCTTCTCATCTTTCTGTTTAAGGTTAACTCCTTGTAATATAACAAAGAACTTGGCTGGTCTTTGTCCCAGTTTCTGGGAAGTAACTTCTATGTTCTTGTAATTTCCCCTAATAGAAATATCTTTTGTTATTCCTCGTGGGCCCCAGACTACACCTGATAGTTTATGCTAACAAGGTGACCTAGGGTAGGGGGCTGGTCATGCTGGAAATACCACCCATATGATTAAGGGGTTGGGGCTTTGAGCTCTCTTATCAGCCAGATCTCCTACCTTCTGGCGGTGGAAAGGAGCTGAAGATAGAGTTAAACCACATGGACATTGATTCAATTAATTATGCCTGTATAATGAGACTCCAATAAAAACTGGTTACCCAAAGCTAGGGAGCCTCCATGCTTGATAATCTTCATTGACAGGCTGGGAGGGTAACATATTCAACTCCATATGGGGAGGACATGGAAGCTTTGCATTTGAGACCCTCCCAGACTTTGTCCTAGGTGTCTCTTTTGACTTCTGTTATGTATCCTTTTTTGTTACAATAAAACTGTGATCATAAATATGATGCTTTCCTGGGTCCTGTGAGTCATTCTAGTGAATTATTGAACCTGAGGGAGTAGTGGGAACTCCTGAGTTTGCAGTCATTTGGTCAGAAGTACAGGTAGCCTGGGAATCCCCAAACTTGCAGATGTTGTCCTAAGGGCAGTCTTGTAAAGGATTGCCATTAACCTGTGGCGTGTGGCTTAACTCCTGGTAAAGTCAGAATTCCATTGTAGTTAATGCCAGAAGTTATTGACATCATTTACCCCCTTGCACCTGTGCCTCTCTCCATCAATAACCCCTCCTATGTATTTTTTCACCCTTCCATCAGCAATCATTTGTATGTAAATACATGTGTGTATGTATATGTATGAATATGTATTTCATCTTGCAAAACAAAAACATTCCTTCCTCAACCCCATGGCCATCCTATGTTCTGCCTTATCTCATTCGTTCATTCAGTAAATATTTATTGGGGTCAAGAGTGCAAAGACTTTGGCTAGGCACTAAGATTTTACAGCCAACTAAATAACATACCCCCCACTTTCATGATGCTTACAGTATCTCTCTTAATAGCCAGGTTCCTCTAAAAATTATTTACTGTATTTTTTCCCCATTACAGAAATAACACATCCTTGTTGTCATAAATTTTGAAAGTGACTTCTTAATGGGAAGTCATTCATGGGTTTAAAGCAGAAAAGTGCCCAGATCAGGATTTCATGTGTAAAAGGTCACTTTGACTGCTGAAGGGGGAATGGATTGGAAGGGGGTGAAGGTTGCTGGTGGGTAACTGCTGAGTAGATTAGTGCAATAATCCAGAACGAGCTGCTGGGGGCTTGGAGCAGGGTGAGATGGAGAGAGGAGGACAGATTCCAGAAATGTTCAGCACCCAAGGATAATAGATATTTGACTGTCGGGGATAGGGGTGAACGGGAGTCAGGATGACATCCAGGTTTCCAGCTTGGCAAACTGTTTAGCTAGTGAGATGGTCACTTACTGAGGTAAGAAATAAAGGAGAAGGAATAGCTTTTGGGGGGTACATATGTTAAGTCCCGTTTGAACACTCTGAGTCTGAGGTGCCTGAGATTTCCAAGTGGTGGTGTCCAATGGGCAACTGGACATACGAATCTGGAGTTCAAAGGAGATATCCAAAAAAGAGCAGAATGTGGAGCCTTTAGCATAGAGATGGGACAGATTATAGAGAAGAAGTTCTCAGATAGACTCCTAAATATTTTTAGAAGTAAAGGTCCAGTTGAGGAAGAAGCATCAACAGAGGAGACCGGAGAGATGGAGAACCAGAGAGAAAGTGGGATCATGAAGCCAAGAGAAGAGAGTCTTCGAAAGAAGTCAAGGTCAGCTGTGCTGAAGATTGTCAAGTAAGGCAAAAATGTAAGAGGGACATTAGGGTTTACCAATGTGGAGGTCATCGATGACCTTAGCCAAAGCAAGGTAGTGGTAGTAGAGGCAGAATCCACATTGGGGGGATGCCAGCTCACCTTCAAGCCTTGCCAGTGGTATTAAGGATTTTTGACTACATTTTAATGCAATGAATGCAATGGAAAGGGATGATTAAAGTTGTTTCTACTTTTTATGATCACCTCTTATCTTTATTGTTTTATTCTGTTGTCAAAACAGTATATACTCATTGTAAATGTTTTAAACATTAAAAGTATGACTGAGTATGCATACGTCTTCATAATCTCATTCCCTTACATATAACCGCTGTTAATAATAGAGGTATATCTTTCAGGATTTTTCTGTGTACATGCTACCATGTACACACACAAAACACACAGTATAAAAATCGGGTTTATATGCTATATGGTTTGCTAAAGCTTATATTTAATTTTTTTAGACATAGTACTTAAGGCAGAAGCATAGTATTGTGTTGTGCTGTAGGATTCTCTGGCCCTTTGAGTTGTATTTAGACATTTTGCTCATATATTGCTACACTGAACATCCTTGTGCATATGTATATCTTTGCATGTGTGTATAGGAATTTCCGTGGAACAGATTCTAACGTGGAATTGTAGGGTCAAAGGGTTTTACACATTAATAGTGTCATATTCCCCAAAAAGAGGTTTTTTGTTTTTGTTTTTTTAAGATGGAGAAATTTGAGCATGTAAAAATGTTGGTGCAAAAGGAAATAAGAGTAGGATGAAGTCACAGGAAAAATGAAAAATAATCTATAGTGAGAAGGCCAGAGGGAATGAGAACCAAAGCATGGGAGGTGGTTTGGGCTGAGATCAGAGGGGAGATGCCATCTCTTGGGAGGAAATGGGAAGGATAGGATGGAGGCTGGGGTCCAGGTTCTCGGCTACTGCTGCACTCCCAGAGCCTCGCCCAGTGTCGGCACATATCAGGAATCCAAAACATATTTGCTGGTTAAGTGACTAGATGGATGTAGTTTGGTTGACTCAGCAGTGGAGCTTTTGATGTTCCTGTTTGATAGCATCTGCTTTTCTACTTTCTCTGCAAAACAGGAGGTAAGATCTCCTGCTGAAGCTGGTGAAGGAACAGTTGGAGAATTACAAGGTTTTTTTGTTGTTGTTTTTTTAACTGTAACCAGGCATTTAATAAACTGTCAGCATCTTTATTTTTCAACATGCTATACCTCTCCTAATGAATAAAAAGATCTTCAGGAAGGTTCAAAAATAACGTTTTTTTTCTGTCATATATAATATCAGTTGCAAATATTTATCTAGGGTCTACTGTGGTGCTAAACACTTCACATGCTACAGTTCATTTCATCTTCAAAATGATTCTGAGAGGAAGAACTACTGCTCTCCCCATATTCCAGGTGCCGACACCGAGGCACGGAAAGGTTGAGTAAACTATGCTAGGTCCACAGTCAGGAATTGGTAGGTCTGGGTTGAATTCAAGCCTGACTGTCTACAGCAGCCAGCTTATATAAAGTATGCATCCATTTTGTCATTCAACAAATAATTATGGAGCTCCTAGCCTGGGCCAGGCCCTATTGAATAAGGCAAGTTCCCTCGCAGAACTCACATGCTCAATGTATAATAGCTAAATAATTATTAATTAAGGGCTAAAGAAAAATACAGCAGGGCAAGGTGATAGAGAATGATGGCACAACTGTGGGGCTATTTTGGTTAGGAGTTCAGGGATAGCGTATCTGATACAGAGATATTAAATGAGACCTGAATATAGTGAGAGAGCCAGTTACCCAAGGCCAAGGGGCAAGTAGTATAATGGTTAAGAGCATAGCCTATGAGTTTCTGGGTTCATGTTCTGATTCTGCTGTTCATTAGCTGTGTGATCTTAGGCAAAGTACTGAACTTCTCTGTGCCTCTTCATTTGTAATGTAAAGTTTACGATAGTACTTATCTTAACTCATAGGACTGTTAAGGAGATGAAATTAGTTCATATATGAAAAGAGATTAGGTATAAAATGGGCACTGGGATATATATGATCACTCTTTATGTGTTAGCTATTATTATCTAGGCCCTGTGGGAGTGGTGAGAAGTAGCTGGTTTCAAGGTAGATTGAAAATTCAGTTGATTGGATTTCTCAAGGAATTGGTTGTGGGGTTACAAGGTAAAGAGAGGAGTCAAGGATACCGTCAGTATTTTTGGTCTGATTAATTTAGTGGATGTTGGAGCCATTTACTGAGCTCCAGCACCCACTAATAATCCATGTTGTGCTACCATCTCTGCCATCCATTACCAAAACTTTTCAATCACCCCAAACAATTACTCTGTACCAATTAAGCATTAACTCCCTATTCCCTACCCCCACCCGTAGTAACCTATATTCTAGTTTCTGGCTCTATGAATGTGCATATTCTAATTATTTCATATCAGTGAGATCATAGAATATTTGTCCTTTTGTATCTGGCTTACTTCACCAAACATGATGTCTTCAAGGTCCATCCATATTGTAGCATGTATCAGAACTTCATTCCTTTTTATGGCTGAATGATGTTCCATTTTATGTCTATACCACATTGTGTTTATCCATTCATTTGTTGGTGGATGTAATGGGCTTTTGAGGCTTTCTGTGATTGTGTGCTGAATCCATTCTTTGTTGTTACAGGTTCACATTCCTTTATCCACAGTTCAAAAATCCCAAAAAAGCTGGAAAACTTTTTTTTTTTTGTAATTAATTTGGTTGCAAAACCTGACATACCTGAACTCATTTGGAGAAACCGGACCTTGACCAACATGATACTATTTTCATTCATCCCCCCACTTACAGTGAATTTTCATGTTAGGCTGTAGAAGTATGAACATTTGAGTGTCCGTCCCAGGCTCCATTGTCCCAGACTCTATGAATAGTAAAATACAATATGTACATGTAAGAAGTATTTACTTTTTAAATTCTAAAAAAGTCTGAATTCTAAAACTCATCTGATCAAAGGTTTTGGGTAAGGGAATGTGGACCTGTAGTTTTTTTCCTTGCGTTTCTATATCTCCACCCCTCCTAGGCTTCAGAGACTGATTTTGAATTCCAAGCTACTCTGGTAGGTTAAGCACTGAGTTATGACTCAAAGGTTTCTTAAGTTTAAAGACAATAGAAATTTAAGATGGTGAATTCTTTTTTTCCCAGGGCATGTGCAATCAGCACAATCTGGGAACTGACAGGTCAGTGACTGGAACCAAATTTCAGCTGAACCACAGCCAATTGCAGACCAGGGTAGAGTTCAGCTGGAACCCTGGGGGTCTTTGTAGACCTGAACCAGCTGGACTATGAAGTGATAGTGTTTAGAGATGTTATTGGAAAATATTTCTATAATTAATACCATAAGTTCTTTATAGAACTTCAGCTGTCTTAGCCAAGTTTTAAAAAAACAATATCAAATTAGTAAAATTAATTGAAATCACTGTTTCGTTATATGGTGGATTACTGTTGAGGCTGTTAAATGTTCATTTTTGAAAAACAAAGGAAAACTTTATTTAAATGGTAAAGAAATCGAGTTCATTGTGACTCTGATAGGTTTGCGACTAGAAAAGCATTAGCTAATCTGGTTGAGGTGTGAGAATGAATAATGTGTTGTTCTCTGCTTTACAAAAGGAGATATGTTTAAATTGTAAATATATTTTAGAGCTGAGTTATTGGGGAGTCTGGACAGTTGGGATTACAGGAAAAGGTAGTTTATAAGAAAGAGCTAAAGGAACATTAAATATCACTGGAACTGTAACAAGATAGAATATTGTGGTTACCTGAGCTCTTCTCAGGGAAGTTGCTTTTTGTGGATGGAAGAGTTCTTCAGAGTTGCTGCATGGGGTAAGGATTGTGGGGTAAGATCCCTGAGGGACCCGCTAAACTGTCCCTGAGGGTTTAGTTCTGCTGAGGAGCATGTGCCTGTTTGCCAAGTTGCTGGGACAGTGGGTGGAGCTGAGGGGAGACTGACAGAACTCCCTCCTATATATAAATGTTGTTCAGATATTTGCAGAATATTATCTTGAAGGAACACCACATTATTGGCCTGTGTTGTGTGTGTACATGTCTCAGTCCAGCTGGATGTAACGTGTCTGGAAAAACTTTCTTACCATTACATAGGTAATGAAGTTGCATTCTGACAAAGGAATTGAGAGCACTAGTGACTCTTCTGGAGTGAAAAAGAGCTTACAGTTCATTCCATCATTCATTCGTTCGCTCACTCATTTATGTACCAAACATATATTGAGCATCTAGATACCATTTCAGGTTCTGAGAACACAAAGTAGAGTAAGACAATTCCTTGCTCTCCAGGAGCTCATGGACTAGTGGAGAAGAAAAACAAGTAGTGACTAGATGGTGTGATAACAGGGATTGACACCTATATTTCTCTCAGCTTTTTATCTTCTCTGGTGGTAGGCAGTTGTGAGAGAGTAACTACTGTAGGACGTTTTGGGGACTCTGTTGAGTGTAAGTTGCAAATTTTCTTTATGATGATCTCTCATTTTTTTTCTCTTTTTCCACACTTTAGTGGAAGACCACTTGAAAAATACTAAGTTTTATTAACTAATATTGCAGCCCTCTATTCTACATGATTGAATTTTGGAGCACTGCTATTGTGATGTGCAAAATTTCCCTAGACATGCAAAGTGCTATAGGAGTATGAAGCTGAGGCAAGTAACTTAACCTGGCACATAAGCGGTGACATGGAAAAAGTTTGAAGAAAGGGTAAAATAGGGATTGGGAGGCTATGCATTCCAAGTAGAAGAACCTTAGGGTGAGGTTGAAAATACAAAGGATAAAACTTGGTGACTGACGAAATGTCAATAATGAGGGAGAGAGAAAAGTCAAGGATCGCCTTAGCTTCTTACTGGGCTTGATGAAGCACAACAGGAAGAACATTTGGGGACAAGATAGCTTTAACCATAATGCAGGGAAAATATTTATTAATTTTTCAAATTGCCTAATGGATATTACTGGGCCCCGGCCATGAGTCAAATATTTTCTTACCCTACAAAGTTTGCATTTTCTTGAATGTTCTTCCTTTTTTCTTCCCAGTTAAGCTTCTATTTCTTCCCTTCCAGAATAATCTGTTTAAAAAAAGAGAGACCGAGAGAAAGCTCTTGTCTTTCTCAAGATGGGGAAAATAAAAAATGCTAATGGAAATCATGAACTTACTTGAATCTGGAATTTGCATCCCAAATATGATTAGAGGAGACTGTCATAATATTTTCACTTAAAATACTAGTCATTGCATTTGCATTCTCATAACAAGCTGGGGTAAGATATTGATCCACCCAGATTCAGAAAATTGAGGAAAGACATTTTGTGATTCACATTTCTTTGCTTTGAAAAGAAGTAGCCAACAGTGCTACTTTGAGGCTATTAAAAAAAAAAAAAATTGCTAAATTCATGTAATTCTTTCCTATGTTTAGTTATATTCATTTTATTATTTAAAAAAAGGCAAGGCAAAAAGGAGAAATGGGTGAATTAATGAGGTTAAGGCTGCCAGAACCTATTAAAGACTGAAGTAAAAATAATAGCGAATATTTATATCGTCCTTAACAGTTTTCAAGTCACTTTGATGCGTGTGAGTTAATTTATTCTCCATGATGACTTTCTGAGGTAGGTCTTATACTCTACATTTATTGATGGGAATCTGGGACTTACCAGAGTAACAATGTAAAGGTCTGTGATTCCCAGTCCACTGCCCTCTGAGGAAAACATACCCATCTCAGCCCTGATAAAAACTTTCTGTTTCATGTTTCCTTATTGACTTTATTTCCATTAATAGTTTTTGAATGGTCCCATTTTAGCATCTCATTGTAATAGTACAAGGCCTATAATCTCTGGGCTTAAAACCTTTTGATAATGTAGGAAATTTCCCCTACCTAATTATCATCAAAAGACAGTAGATCCCGTTAAAACGATGCCAGAGAAAGAGACACTAGAACCTGGAGATCAAAAATGAGTACCATAGGATGCTGGGGAGCAGGCAGCTGTAAGTGATGAGGGGAGTGAAGCTGGGCAGGCTGAGCATGATTTCTGGAATCATGGGACGATAGGAAATTAGTAGCTTTTAGAATAGTGATTTGTGAGTGCTGGCATTCAGGTCAAACCTAAGACATATGTGAGATACAGCTTTCAAAGACCTCAAATCCAGTGAGAGGAGAGAGCATCAGGTACAAGACAGTCTGGCAGATCATTAGACCTTCTGCCCAAACTGGATATATGAACACATCCTCATTCCCAAGGTGATAAGCTACTAAGCTACTCCTGTGGCATTTCTTTAGATGTACGTTCACTAGATGGTAGAACTCTTGAGGGCAGTTTCTATACCTCCTCCTTTTTTATTTTATTTTATTTTTTTACTTTTTTTATTTTGCAAAATTTACTTCGATTACATAAATGTTGTAGAGACTATATAGGGGATTCCCATATGCCCTGTTCCCCACACCGCCCACATTTTCCCACATTAGCAACATCTTTCTTCAGTGTGGTACATTCCTTACAGTTGATAAACAGATTTTGGAGCCCTGCCACTAAGCATGGATTATAGTTTACATTGTAGTTTACACTCTCTCCCATTCGACTCTGTAGGTTATGGCCAGATATATAATGGCCTGTATCTGTCATTGTAATGTCATTCAGGATGATTCCCAAGTCCCAAAAATGCCCCCGTGTTATACCTGTTTTTCCCTCTCCCTAACCCCAGAACATCCATGTATACCTCCTCCTCCTTGGCATTTGTTCTCACATCGCTTAGCTCCATCCCTGGCACATGAATGTTTTTTATTCCCTTGCCAGGTATTGTATCTGTTTATTTTGTGGAACTTTTCTATTAGGTATTCTAATCGTGGCAGCTATAGTTCCACTGCATTATATTTTTCATTGTTTGTTTATCAGGATGTTATAGCTCTATCTGGTTATATGTTGAAGCAGTTATTTGCTGACACTTTCTTGATCAATAATTACAATGCTATTTTAATTCCTTATCAACTTATATTTAACATCAGTGGGCCCTTTGGATTTTTTGTAGCATCTCAAGAGGCAAATTCATTTATTCAAAAAGATGTACAGTTTTGGAATGGGACATATTCAGATTGCCTTTCTGTCACTTCTGGTAGTTTTCATTTGTGAAAACGAGGATAAAAATCGGATTAAATAAAATCAGACTTTTGAAAGTGCCAGGTAAAAAATAATGCAGTCGGTAAATTCCCATTTCCATTTCTTCATGCCATTGAGCCTGTGTACTTAATTTATGTTTATATCGTGCTTTATTTTTTACAACATGCTTTTGAATTGTCATCTGTATCTCCTGCACAACCCTGTGAGATAAGCAGAGAAAGTAATGTTATCATCAGCCTTTAGATACTGAGAACAAGTGATAACCCAGCTAAGAGGTTGCAGAATCAGGACGTCAGATCAGTCCCCTTAGTCCACACCCAGTGACCTTTGCACCAGGCCCGGGTCCATTTTTACATGTTCTTTTTCATATATCCACTATGTCTCTCATAATTTTAATGGCAACTAATCACCGTCATAAATTTATCAGTTGGATCCAGCCACCTGCCATTATGGTGCTCTAAGTTAGATAATGTGGATCCCTAATTCTGATTATCTTTATTGCTAGGGCACCACTCATCAGGTGCTTTTCCCAATAGGTCATTCTGTGTTTTCTGTTAATAATAGATGGTCTAAGTTATAAAATTATAGATAATGGGCTCTTTTTATTGACCAGTTTATGTAAGTCTCAATCAGCTGTGCTCTAAAAGTTACTCCCCTATTTCACAATCGGGAGTATGTCATTTACTCCATTTCTAGTTGATAGGCGAGTGGTCACGTGAACTGGAACTTTCTGGTGAGGTCCAATGCTATTATTAGCGCATCAATGTGGCCAGTCCTCCAGCTACTTTTATTGGGCCCTTCAGTATGTCCTAACAAATAGGTAAGTCAGAATAGCCGCCACCAAGGACTTTGTTGCTTTAATCTTATAGACTGCATTGATAATGGTTTTAAAATATGTTTTCTCTTTCTTTCATTTTTGTTATATGATTGCTATTAAATTTAGGAAAAGGAGATCTGTATTAGTCATGGTTTTCTAGAAACCAACAGGAGATATCTGTAAATAGCTTGAGATTT
Organism: Cabassous unicinctus; assembly: GCA_029593785.1. NCBI lineage: Eukaryota > Metazoa > Chordata > Mammalia > Cingulata > Chlamyphoridae > Cabassous > Cabassous unicinctus. Next base: position 630 of record JAQZBX010046801.1, on the reverse strand, counting down.
TATAAAATCGTCTCATATGACTGTGGGCATACACAAGTCCAAATTCTGTAGGGCAGGCTGCAAGCCAGGGACTCCGATGAAGGTCCTCGTGGAGCTCCTTAGGAGACACTGGCTGTCTGCAGTAGAGATGGGAATTCTCTCTCTGAATGCTGAAGTCACTTCTCCTTTTAAGGCCTTCACCTGATTGGATGAGATATCGCCCATTGCTGACAGCAGTCTCCTCAGTTCATTGTAGATGTATCTAGAAATCTATGCCAGGGGTTCCTAACTTTTTCTCTTCCACAGACCCCTTTGTCAGTTAGGTGAAAAACCACAGACCCCTTACTAAGTCCACACTATACTGTTATTATTTAATAAATATATCACACCCGCACCGACACAGCCCCACAAAAATAATGTTTTTTTGAATTTCAGTTCAAGCTCGCAGACCTCTGGTTAAGAACCACTGATCTATGCAATCAAATCACTGATGATTAAAGTCCATGAAATGCTTTTGTATTACAATTAGCCCAGTGCTTGCTTGACCAAACAACTGGGCACCATTACCTGGCTGAGTTGACACATTAAAGTCTACCCCTTGTCAACTTGGCAGCCATACACATCACCTGAAATCATACTTAGTCTCTAAAT
>JAQZBX010046800.1:0-20665 GCA_029593785.1 Cabassous unicinctus | reverse complement strand
AGAAATCAGTAACTACATTGAAACTAATGAAAATGACAACACAACATATCAAAACTTATTGGATACAGCAAAAGCTCTACTGAGAGGAAAATTCATAGCCATAAACACATATATCAAAAAAAAAAAGAAAGAGATAAAATCGAAGACCTAACTGCACACCTGGAGGAATTGGAAAAACAACAACAAATGAACCTCAAAGTAAATAGAAAGAAAGAAATAACAAAGATTAGAGCAGAACTAAATGAAATAGAAAATAAAAAAACACCAGAAAAGAAACAAAATAAAAAGCTGGTTCTTTGAGAAGATCAATAAAATTGACAAAACCTTAGCCAGACTAACAAAGAAAAAAAGAGAGAAGATACACATACACAAAATAAGACATGAGGAAGGGGATATCACCACTGATCCCCACAGAAATAAAGAGTATCATAAAAGGATACTTTGAAAAGTTATATGCCAACAAGAATGATAATTTACAGGAAATGGACAAATTCCTAGAAACTCACAAGCAGCCTACATTTATGAAAGAAGAAATTGATGAACTGAACAGACCAATTGCAAGTAAAGAAATAGATTCAGTCATCAAAAACCTTCCAACTAAGAAGAGCCCAGGATCAGATGACTTCACAGGTGAATTCTACCAAACAGTCTAGAAATAACTAACACCAATCCTGCCTAAACTGTTCGAAAAATAGAAGTAGAAGGAACATTGCCTAACTCATTCTATGATGCCAAGATTACCCTAATACCAAAGCAAACCAAAGATGCCACAAGAAAGGAAAATTATAGACCAATCTCTCTAATGAACCTAGATGTTAAAATCCTCAACAAAATACTTGCTAATCGCACTCAACAACACATCAAATGAACTATACACCATGACCAAGTGGGTTTCCTCCCAGATATGCAAGGATGGTTCAGCAAGAAAATCAATCAATGTAATACACCACAGAAACAATCAAAAGAAAAAAATCACATGATCATCTCTATAGATGCATAAAAAGCATTCGACAAGATTAGGAACCCTTTCCTGATAAAATCACTGCAAAAGATAGGGATAAAAGGAAACTTTCTGAACATGATAAAGGGTATATATGAAAAATTCACAGCTCACATCATCTTCAATGGTGAAATCTTAAAAGATTTCCCTCTAAGATCGGGGACAAGACAAGAATGCCTACTATCATCGCTCCTATTTAAAACAGTGTTAGAAGTACTGGCTCAAGAACTGAGGTGAGAAAAAGATATAAAAGGCTTCCCAATTGGAAAGGAAATAGTAAAAATTTCACTATTTGCAGACAACATGATCCTATACATAGAAAGTCCTGAAAAATCTACAACATAGCTTCTAGAACTTATAAATGAGTTCAGTAAGATTGCAGGCTATAACATCAATGCTCAAAAATCAATAGCATTTCTGTACACCAATAATGAGTAATCTGAGGAGGAAATCAAGAAAAAATATCATTTACCATTGTAACTAAAAGAATCAAATACCTAGGAATACATTTCACTAAAGATGCAAAGGAAAACTATACAACACTGTTAAAGGAAATCAGAGAAGACTTTAAAAAATGGAAGAATATTCCCTGTTCATGGATAGGAAGACTAAACATCATCAAGATGTCTATCCTACTCAAACTAATTTACAGATTTAATGTAAACCCAAAAAAAGTCAACACAGATTTTTTTAATGAATTGGAAAAACTAACTACAAAATTTATTTGGAAGGGTAAGAGGCCCTGAATAGTCAAAGACATATTGAAAAAGAAAAATGAAAGTAGAGGTATCACACTACCTGACTTTAAAACATATTACAAAGCTACAGTGGTCAAAACTGCATGGTATTGGCACAAGGATAGACATACTGACCAATGCAACCGAATTGAGAGTTCTGATATAGATCTTTGCATACACAGTCTCTGATATTCAACAAGGCCATGAAGTCCCCTCAACTGGGAGAGAATGGCTTCTTTAACAAATGGTGCTTGGAGAACTGGATATTCATAACCAAAAGAATGAGAGAGGAATACCATCTCACACCTTATACAAAATTAACTAAAGATGGATCAAAGATCTAAATATAAGAGCCAAGACCATAAAGACCTTGGAAGATAATGTAGGGAAGCATCTACAAGACCTTGAAAGGGGAAATGGTTTCATGAACTTCACATCCAAAGCACAAGAAGTGAAAGAAGAAATAGATAATGGGATCTCCTCAAAATTAAAAACTTTTGCACCTCAAAAGACATTATCAAGAATGTAAAAAGGCAGCCTACCAATGGGAGAAAATATTTGGCAACCATATATCTGATAGGAGCCTAATACCCAGCATATATAAAGAAATCCTATACCTTGAAAATGAAAAGACAAACAACTCATTTAAAAAATGGGCAAGCGACCTGAAAAGACACTTCTCCAAAGAAGAAATACAAATGGTTAAAAAGCACATGATATGAGCCTCAACATCACTAGCTATTAGGGAAATACAAATCAAAACTACAATGAGATACCATCTTACACCCATTAGACTGGCAGCTATTAAAACAAACAGAGGCCTGTATGTGTTGGAGAGGATGTGGAGGAATGGGAACCCTCAACTACTGCTGGTGGGAATGTAGAATGGTCCAGCCATTGTGGAGGACAGTTTGGTGGTTCCTCAAAAAACTAACTATAGAACTGCAATATGATCCAGTAATTCCACTGCTGGGTGTATTCTCAGAAAAATTGAAAGCAAAGACATGAACAGATATATGCACACCAATGTTCATAGCAGCATTATTCACTATTGCCAAAAGTTGGAATCAACCCAAATGCCCATCAACAGATGAATGGATAAACAGAATGTGGTGCATACATACAATGGAATATTAATCAACTGTAAGAAGGAATACAATGCTAACACACGGGATGAGCATGGATGAACCTTGAGGAACTTATGTTGAGTGAAACAAGCCAGGCATTGAAGGATGAACAGTACATGACCTCACTGATATGAATTAAGCAAATTGAGCAGACTCAAGGAGCTATTGTCTGGAAGATAGGTTTACAGGAAATAGAAAGGGAGAAGAAGTTTGTGAGCCAACACCCATACAGACATAATCTATGGTAAGGTGAAAATGTATGGCTGCATATTGAAGGGATATGACAAGGAGGGTAATGATATTATTGGTTGGGTGGTGCAGATTTGACAGGTGAATAGATTGGGGAGCATGGGTTGGAAGGTCCAGGGAAATGGGAAGAGGGTTGGGAGAGGGACCAGGTGAGCACTAAGGATTTTCAGGTATGTGGTTGAAAGCACAAAGTTGGGAATGCTCTCATGGAAATATGACAGGAAGGGGTTACTAGTTTAGGGTGTTGGATGGGGGGGCATTCGGGACAGAGCACACTGGAGTAGGCTTTTAGGGAGGGTGTGAGTGATCGTTTTCTCATAATGTGTTCTATCAGTGGGTGGAGACCCACATAATGAGTGGGAAGGAGTTGGACTCCCATCCTCGGGAGGACTCATTTGTTCACAAATAGAGAAGCAGGTGTCTCTCAAGAAAATTGGTGGTTCCTAATAGAGGAGAACAAACCAGTGTGTCAAGACCTCAATGTTGTTGCATGTAACTATGAATCTTGCCATCCAAGGAGTGAAGCCAGAGGGCTACCATGGGCCCCCAGGGGAGGGGGATGGAGGAATAGAATAGATCGAACAGGGGGTATTTAGTGGGCAATGGAAGTGTTCTACATGATCTTACAATGATGGACACAGGCCATGTTAAATATCATCAGAACTTATAAAAGTGTATGGTTTAAAATGTAAACCATAATGTAAACTATTGACCATGTTTAGTAGCTATGTTTCACTATGTGTATATCAGTTATAACAAAGGTGCCATCCACATAAAAAAAAGGTATTAATATGGGAAGGAGGTAAAGGGGAGTATGTTGGGTATATGAGAGTCTCCTGTATTCTGTATGTGACTTTACTGTGACCTAAAACTTCTTTGAAAACAAAATGAAATATAGTAAGACACTGGGGAATAAATGTAAGAAAATGCCACTGTTACAGACAGGACACCAATATTACAGTGATGAAAGGCAAAATGTCAAAAAAATTTTTAATATTTTTAATTATTTTTTAATATCCCAATCTTTTAATTTTATTTTATTTTTAGTTTTTTTTTTAATTTTATACATTATATTTCTTATATTTAAACATCATTATTATTTCAGTTTCCTGTTAATTGTATTTGACTATTTTAATGGCTTCATTTTTGAAGAAGCTTTGGATCACAGAAGGGTTACAACTGGGACAGGGCAAGATCATTGGTGTGGGTTGTTAATGATGGGGGATACATGGGAAGAAGTCCACCTGTGTATACATATAAGGTGTATAAAAATGTTCAAATGTTCACAGGGCATTGTCGCAGTGGGTAGAGACTTACACAATAAACAAGAGAATATTGAATTCCCATCCTGGAGAGTTCTGCCACATTCTCTAATGGAGCAGCAACAGTCCCCCAAGGGCAGGTGCAATGACTGGCAAAGGAGGATGGTCCATGATGGGCCCTTGATATTGATGACTAGGCTTATGAGCCTTTAATCTTAAAATTGAAACTTAGCCTATTGTTATGGGGTGCCTAATAGTTGCCTCCTGAGGGCCTCCTTGTTGCTCAAATCTGTCCTCTCTCTCAGCCAAACTCAGCATATAAATGCATTACCTTCCCCTCAGTGTGGGACATGACTCCTGGGAATGAGCCTTCTTCACACTGAGATATTACTACCAAGCACCAACTAGCAATGCAACTGGAAAAAGACCTCGAATAAAGGGGGGAAGAGGTAAAAACAAATAAGTTTATATGACTAAGAGACGTCAAAGTGAGTCAGGAGGTCATTCCAGAGGTTACTCTTATGCACATCTCAGCAGGATCTCATAGACTGCCAAAGTGGATACTACCTCAAATAATGGGGTTCCTGATGGCTCTGGAGACCCCCAAGTCCTATGGTCAGGGCAGATAGCTCCGGAGTTTGGTGACTTGACAGTGGCAAGTCTGCGCTCCTGAGAGTGACAGAGTTGGACTCAATTATGTCTTCCCTACACATGACTCCTCCGTCCCTTCTACTTAAACCTATACTTGGTGGTGGAGTTTGAAGGTGTACATCCAAGAGACACGAGTCTTTGGGCTGTCCATGTGCCAGCTGGTTCCAGCACCTCAGCAGAGTTGCAACACCTACTCTACAGCTCATTGGACTCACTCAGGACAACTAACAAGGAGTTTATGATGGACGATGACCATCCCAAGGAACAGAGAAAATCTGCAACTGTAAGCAAGATAGTTCCATCCATCTTCCCTATGGGATATAAGCCCCCTCTCAATTAGAGGTGGAGTGGACATCACCATCCCAGAGTCCTCAGGATTGGGGAAGGAACTATGGACTAGAGTGGACTTAACGGTATTCTACTGTAGATATATTGTGATTCTAGCAATGGAAGAAATTACAACATTGATGTGGAGGCAGTGGCCACTGGAGGCTCTGGGGACAGGGAGAGGGAAAAACAGTTGCAATGCAGGGGCTTTTTCGGGACTTGGGAATCATACTGAATGACACTGCAACGACAGATATAGGCCATTTTATATCATCACATAACATGCAGAACTGTGTGAGAGAGTGTGTAGACTACAATATTAACTATGGTCCATGCTTAATGGCAAAGCCCCAGGATGCATTTATCAATTGCAATGAATGTGCCACACTAATGAAGGATGTTTATGTGGGAGGGTGTGGGAGGTGTGGGGAGTGGGGCCTATCAGAATCCTTATAATTTTTGTGTAACATTTATGTAATCTAAGTATCTTTAAAAAAAATTTAAATATATTAAAAAACAAACTAAAAAAATAAAAATAAAAAAATAAAAGCAAGCAGACTTGTTTTTTTAAAACACTAAAGGATGATAAGGTCAATATAAACATCAACAAGAATATTATTCTGTTATGAATTTATGTTTGCTATGAAAGCTCTTAAAAATTATATATAAGCCTAAAAAATCTTAGCCAGCATTGACTTTAACAAATAATAGTCATTTAGGTTTTATACTACCAAAAAACATAAGTCTGGTATGTTAAGAACTGCCACTGTCAGAGCATTGTATTTATTTACATTGCATTTAACCAATTATACCAACAGATTCATATTATTTGGAGATAACAATTAAGTTTTTACTTGGCCATGTCTAATGAAGCATTAATTGGAGCTTCATTCAACTTTTAAGTTCTTTAAGTTATTATTTATTATAATTATTTTACTAAGTTATCTCTCTTATTCACTGTTATCAATAGAGCAATACTGTGTTACACTATGGGGCCAAAAACACTTTTTCAGTCTACAATTCAAAATCCTGTCACTGCCCTGAGTTTCATTTTCTTTTACCAGCTATCTCTAATGATAAACAGCTTTCCTTGTGTTTATCCTATTAGTCCACACTCAATACTGAAGAAAATTCATGCTCCTCTTTTATAATATGATATATAAACTTTTACTTCAATACTTCACGCACATTTAGAAAGATAAAGATTGGTGCATATGATGAAGATAAATGGAATGAGTAGGCAACAAGAAAGAGAGGCACAAGAATAGTGTAAGTGGAAAGAATAAAGATAGTTTGGGAGCATTAAGGAAATAAAGTAAAGCCACATAGGAATGGGAAGAAAGAGAAGAAGACTGCCTTGTCTATTTAATTTTCCAAACAGAGCTGGAATGAAAATTCTCCACTTTAAATAAGACAATTCTCATGTGCATACTAAAAGATGCAGTCATTTCTGTATCTTGCCCTCAAGCTTGAACTCAAAGTCCAAATACTAGCCTTATTAATAGTTCTAGAAAAAATAGGAGCAAATAATCCAATTGAAAATTGTTTATTTGTGGAACTGTTGGGTCAGTCTAACATTTTTTAGGGCTAGTCTAGTGGTAACAAAGTTCCTTAGCTTTTGTTTATCTAGGAAGGTCTTAATCCCTCCCTCATTTTTGAAAAACAGTTTTGCTGGATATTCAGTTCTTGGTTGGCAATTTTTTACTCTCAGCACTTTAAATCTGTCATCCCATTACCTCCATGCCTCCATGGTTTCTGTTGAGAAACCAGCGCTTAACCTTATTGAGGCTCCCTGGCATGTGACAGGTTGCTTCTCTCTTAGTGGCATTCAGAATTTTTTCCTTATCTTTGGCATTCAACAGTTTCATTATAACATGACACAGTGCAGGTCTATTTGGGCTTATCCTTTTTGGAGTTCATTGAGCATCCTGGATGTGTATATTCATGTCTTTCATTGAATTTGGGAAGTTTTCAGCCATTAGTTCTTCGAATATTCTTTCTTTTCTTTCTGTGACTCCTACAATGTGTGTGTTGGTACGCCTGATAGTGTTCCACAGGTTCCTCAGGCTCCGTTTGCTTTTCTTCTTTCTTTTTTCTTTCTGCTCTTTAGATTGTATGATTTCAATTGTCTTATCTTCAAGTTCACTGATTCTTTTGTCTGTCAGTTCCAATCTTCTTTCAAACCCCTTTAGAGAATATATAATTTTTGTTATTGTTGTCTTCAACTTTGTTTCCTTTTCATAATTTTCATCTCTCTATTGACATTCTCTTTGTGTTCATCTATTTTCTGATTTCATTTAGTTCTTTGAGCATACTTGGGGTCATTTTTTGTTAAGTGTTTGGTATGCCCCAGGTCTGTTCTTGCTCATTGATGGTTTCTAATGCATTAATATTCTCCTTTGCCTGAGCCATCACCTTCATGTTTCTTTGTATGTTTTGTAATCTTTTGTTGAAAACTGGACATTTTGGTATTTAGATATGTTATCACCGGAATTTAGACTCTGAGGTATATGTTCCTTAGGTTGTGCCATTCTAGTCATATAGCAGAGCTAACCAAAAACAAAAGAAGAAAAAGAAAGGAAACATTTTTCCCAGTCTTTTCAGATTGACCTCTGCCAGTGCTCTCCTTCAGAGCTTAGGGGCCTCCCTGTCCTTTCTGCACATACATCTTATCTTGGGTATGCACGTTTGGACTTAGGAATTCCTCTGTTTACAAGGGTACATATGTCCCCTCTTCCCAAGGGAGTGGTTTTCTCATGGTTCCAAGCACAGACTTCAACCAGCCATCCCTTGACACAGGCAGCATGGCTTGATGACTTTCCCACAGCATTCTATAGGAGAGCTCTATGTGTTCCTTGTACACACAGGGCAAGTTCTGGGAGAGCAATTCCCTCAATCTACTACCAGGAAGATTGGGCCAGACATACATGCTCCCAGTGTGTACAAAAGAATTACTCTGCTTCCTCTGAAACCAGGACCAGGGATTCATACTGGGAATATGGCACAGTACCCAAATGGTGGTGGTGGGGCCACCCAGGGTAATGCAAGATCCAATTGCTTTTATGTTGCCTTTTTCTTGCTTAAGCACTGCTCTTGTTACTGCTGTCCTTTACTGTTTCTGGAGCTTTGAGAAAGATGTTTCTGCCAGTTCTTACTGGTTGTTCAACCCTTCTGTAGGGGTACAAGTCTCTTAACCATCTCATGCCACCGTTATTTGTGGGACAGAGTCTGGAAAGATTTTTTAAATGTGCCCAGAATTGTCTTCTGTAAATTTCCACATTTATGAATATATGAAATAGTTTTGTCTCCCTGGCATACATTACCATATTCCCTTATACTTCTCTTTCTCACTACATATTACCTAATTGTAATTAGTCATTCAGTAGTTATTCTTCCTCCTAAATTGTAAACTTCATGAGATCCATGATCCGGAATATTATTTACTACCATATGATTAGTGCATAAAATAGTGCTTGGATATAGATGGTGGTAAATAAATGTTTGAATAAACAAAAGAATGAGTGAACCAGATTTACTGGAAATAAATGAATGTTTTCTTGACACACACATACAGGATTAGACAATTTTGATATGTTCTTTATCCCAGTGGGATATGTTTTGATGTTTTCATGTGTTCTTTATCCAAGTAGGATAAATATGAGATTTTAAAATATTGCCTTTATATACTGGCTTGAGCCAGAGAAACCTATGCCCTGACTACATATGAGCTGACATAGTGACCTTTAGAGTTTCTGTTTACTAACTAGGCCATGATCATGTGACTACAAAAAAGGCCCAAATATAATTTTTTTCCTGATCTGTTTCCAACTTGGTTTCTGAATCTCTATCCAGGCCATTAGCTTTATTCTTTAGTTGGACTAGTGGCTTACCTCCTTATTCAGGCTGCCAACTTAATTTTTATGTTTCATATTTTGGAGATAAGCCTTAGATAGCTTCTAGCTTAATTCTATTTGCTAATGTCGGTCACAGAAATGCCTGAGATTGAATTTCAGTTTAACCCAGGAATGTGTGAAAACTATATTAAAAAAAAGTGCCCAAGCTTATCGAGAGGATAGACATGTTTCCTGAGCAACCTGCATTCTAATGCCCATGATGTGCAGATTCCAGACAAGTGCTTAGTCAAATGTCTCGGTATCTTTCAAAAGAATTGGAAGTGTCCAAAGACAAAGCCTCCTCTACCCATCTCAGGTAAGAATGATAGAAGGAACTTCTTCAAGGACCTTATGAGATCCTCACCCTATCAGACAGTATTATCAACAAAGGGGCACATTTGTGGAAACTACAAAACAAAAGGAATATTTTCTTAAAATGAGGAAATTGCAACTGAGTCTCCTCTTTGGTATAGCCATATGCACAGATTTAAGTTCTTCGTTATATGTGTGTGCGTAAATATAGTTGATACTCAATGTAATTTGCAATATTTTGAGATTAAAGGAAAAAAACACATAATGAGCTCAATTGTTACAGAAATTAAAACAACATTTGATAAATGTCAACATCTATTTATCATTGAAATACATTTGGCAAATTAGAAATAAAAAGGAACATTTTAAACAATATGCATTTTGAAACTATTGAAAATTTCTTACTTAATGATGAAATATTGAGAACATTCATCATACAATGGTGAACAGATCAAGACTATTCACAATCACTGAGCTTTGCATCAGAAATTTTAGCCTGCACAGAAAGGCAAGCTAAAATAAAAGCATAAAAATTGGAATAAAAAAATAAATTGTCATTATTTGTAAAAGTTATTATCTTTGCATATAAAACCCAAAATAATTTATAGCTAAATTATTACAATTAATATATATAAAACATCAATTTACCAAAACTAGTTGCTTTCTCATGTACCAAGAAAAAATGACTCAATAATATAATTTTAAATATACTCTATATGATAGAATAAAATTTTAAAAGTCCCTAGGAATAAACCTAATAAATATTTTAAAAGTACTTTATGGATAAATTCAAGAAATTTTATGGAAAACATGAAAGAAAAACTAAATAAATAGAGAAGAGAAAAACTATCCTGTTCATGGTTTGAAAGCCTCAATATTAAAATTAAAAAGTAAATTATTCCCAAAATTGTTCTAAAATTCAGTATATTTCAAAATAAAATCTTGGTTCTTTTGGGTTATATGGTATTCATAAGCTGACAGAAAAATTTATTCTGCTGACAAAAAGGCCAAGAATTTCCAAAACATCTTTTTCTAGAAGAAAAGGGGGAGGACATTGCAGCTAACTATTTTCCAGGAAATGAGAAATATCAGAAAATTATATTAATTAAGACTACGTTCTCATTATGTAAGGACGAACAAATGGACCCATGGAATCGAATAAAGAACCCAGAATCAGATTCACAATATGTTACATTTTGATTTGTTACAGAGCTGTCATAGCAGATCACTGGGAAACGGAGTAACTTTTCAATAAATGCCTTAGTGTGATTTATTTATATGGAATGAAAGATGAAACTGGATTTCCACCACACATAGAACACAAAATTTAAATCATGATATAGTAAAGACCTAACTTTGAAGAGCAAATTCACAAAGTTTTGGAAGAAAATAGAGGCAATTATTGTAAGGAAGGATTTCAGAAAAATATAAGTATAATCATAAACAAAAATATATTAGGAAATTCATACCTTAAAAGACTTTTTCTTCAAGAAAGACTGCTTAAAATAAGTGAAAACTAAAGACTCCAATGAGAAAATTTATCTCTAGTACATACAAATAATAAGGATTAGTATTTAGATAATATAAAGAGCACATATAAATCAACATAAAAAACCAAACAATATATTTTTAAATGCAGTTAAAAGATTTGAGTAAAATAGGCACATATGAAGAAAATCCTTAAATGCCCAGTAAACTCATGATAGCATGTACATCCTTATTAATAAGCTTTGTTGAGGCATCAATTCACAACCAAGCATTTGGCAATCATTAAAAGCTGATAATATAAAGTGTTGAAATTGTAAAGAAACAAATGGTAGTGATACACACAAACTTTGGAAAATGATTCATCTGGAAACGCATAGTGTTGGATGGGATTGGTGTGGGGCACAAATTAATGATAATGTCCTTTTCTTCAATTGAATGACAGGTACGTGGTGGTTGGTTGCATTGTGATTCTTTTTTTGAAATATATTTTATAAACATTATTTTCTATGTACTCAATATTTATTAGAAAATAAAATAAAAAGCAGAGAGGCACAGAAAACAGATTCTTCTAGGCCCCAACCTTATGAGGTTTGCAACATGGTTTCCATTATTATCATCCTAATGCTTTTGAGACTGCTTACTTTTCTTTCAAAATGAAGAGCACAATCCCACATATTTCCTGAATCAGAAACTGGGGTGGAGCTTTTCTATTCGATACAAAATACAAGTTTGATTTAATGATATAACATTATTAAGAAAGCTTAACAACTTTAAAATATAAGAAAATTTTCAGTATGTGTGAATACAGACAAAATTATAAATGTATATTTCCTTTCAACAAATAATTATTACTTTTCTACTAAGTGCTAATCACTGAAAATACAATGTTTGTCTAGACATGATGCCTCCATCATGCAGGAATGTAAACAAATAATCAAGCAATTATAATAGAACATGGGAAATGCTCTCTTCAGGGGAAGTTTAGGGTAATTTGGCATCATGTAGGAGGAGCATTTCAATCAGTCTTTCATACAAAAATATTGGTTATGGGCTGCAACTACTAATAATATATGTTTTAAATTAATTTGGTACCAGTTGGCAATTCAGGTAATAATTTCTTGCTGGAAAGAAAAACACCTTGAGCGTCTTTCAAGTACTTTAAAAGGATATTAATCATCAATTTCCCGAGAATTCTCACTGCATTTGAATGTTTTTCCCTTTATTATTTGTATTTTAATTTATGCATGAATGAATTTATTTTATGTCTTTATGCAGATTAGCCATAAATGGATTATACCATTAGTAACAAAAAGAATTTTATTGGAACTATCATCCAGACTCTTCAATACTTACTCATGAAAGCAAATTTCTATATTTTTTTCATAACATATGAATAACTAAATAGTCCCTTTACATTTTTTGTCAACTTATCTTCAGCTAAATTCTGAATTGCCAATATACAGTTGAAAATAGTGGAGAATAGAGAAAGGATTTGGGAATGAATCCCATTATTGCTTTTCATTCCAGTTCCTCCAGGCTGCTACGCATGTTGACTTCACCAGCTTTTTTTTTTTTTCTGGCTTTTATATGGAAATTTATTAAAGTAAAAGCTTATAATTCTGAGGCTGTGAAAATGTCCAAATCAGGGTACCATCAGAGAGGCTGTCTCCCCAAAGGTCGGCTGCTGGAGATCCTGGACTCCTGCCATGTTGCAGGGCCATATGGAGGCCAGTCTCTGCCTTCTCCAGGCTCACTTTCTCCCTGAGCTCAGCTGTGGGCAATCAGGCACATAGCTCATCTCTCCCCTCTCCTCCTGGACTAGTGGCTTCAGCTTCAGCTGCTCTGCTGATTTCAGCCTCCAGCCTCTCTCAGCCCGTCAGGGTTTCTCTGTGACTGCAGGTGATCCTGGAGTCATCTCTCACATGTCAGGGTAAAATGGCAGCTGCCTTTCTCGTTATGTCTCTGCTCTCAGTCCTCCATTTATATAAGACTCCAGAGCAAGAGCCAAAGGAGAAATATCACAGAAGTGACACTGAGTCCTCCAGGCACCCTGGTTGGTGGCTCCTAATTTCGGTGATCCCATTACTGATAGTGCTCATGAAATCACCTGATTAGCATGGGGCATCAACCTTCTCCACGAAAAAGTTACTCTTTCCTTCCTTGTAAAGTATTTTTTGAGCAGGAGTGCTTTATAACTATGTAAATATCCTTTTTTTCATCAAACTTTATGTATGTTTGTATGTATATATGTATGTATGTACGTGTTTGATTCAACATGGATTTATGCATTCCAATTTAATAGTTTATAGTTGGTTCATATCATTACTTATTCTAATCCTTCAGTTTCCTTGATTTGGCCAATAGGGGCCCCATAAGCTGAAGTCTTTGGCCTTTTGATGGATCCCCTTGATTTGTAGAGCCCTTCCTTACTTTCCAGCAATATGATGCTGTAAGCTCATGTTTCTCTTTTCTTGATGCAGCCCCGGAATCAGCCATTTCTCTAAGGAGCCCTGGTTCCTGTCAGTGGAGAATTGTGTCCAGACACCAAGGTCAGGGTGCTGAGCATACTCGCTGCTGGTTGGTGGTGGCTCCCAGGTCCTCTGAGGAGGAGGCCCCTGGGTGTGGGCAGCCTGAAGGAGCAGCTTGGGGAGCCTGGGCCCAACAGGCATGACCGAGCCTGTGGCCTGTGTGAGAATGGCTTGAGATGGTCCTTCCATGAGTGCACATGGTGACCCCAAGAAAGGAGTGCTCTGAACTTCCTTTGTATGACTTTTTATTTTGAAATACTTTCAATTTTATGAGATATTTGAAAAAATAATAGGCAACCATACAGAAAATTCCCTCAGATCCCACATGCAGATACACAGAGCCAGCAACTGAACATTTTGCCACATTTGGTTCATCATCCTGTCCATCTATTTTTCTAACTATTTTCTAAACATTTGAGAGTAGGTGGTATACATGCCCAGAGGGTTTTGGCCAGTTGAGGGCCTGGAGAAGAACCTGCAGCCTGAGGAGTTGCCTGCATGTGAGTGGGTGTGTGTGCTAGTGTACGTGTGTACATGTGGGGAGGGAGGGAGTGCACTGGGCCTGGGCCTCATGTCGATGTGAGATGTCCTCCCAGAGACTCACAACCCCCTTGCAACACCCACCACATCTCAGGCAAAGGCCTAAGTCCACACACTTTAACAAAACAAAACAAAACCGAATCATAGAGAAATCACACACAGCAACACAGAAAAAACAGAAGACTGGCCCAAATTCCATTTGGTTCATTTGCTTTCTATAAAGGGTCTCTGTTCACTGCTCAAAGGGAAACTTCTCTTTTATGTAATTAATATATTAATTATAATTATATTGGGATACAATGCATAGCTTTTTAATGTAACATTCTTCATTAGAATGGTGCAGGATTACAGAAAAATTTTGCAGAAAATACAGAGTTCCCAAATACCGGCCCTCTTGTTACCTACCACCTTGCATGAGTGTGGTGCTTTCGTTATAATTGTTCATCAGCTTTTTAATCTTTCCATTCCATTACAAACTTTAGAGTAAATAAATTATAGCAATAATATTTGCTCAGACTATTTCAAAAAAAGAACAAAAGTAATATCTAGCTATGGAAATACGATTTAATTTAATTTCCTGTGGCCACTTCAACAAATTACTGCAACTTCGTGGTTTAAAACAACATAAATTTATCCTCTCACAGTTCTGGATGTTACAAGTCTGAAATCAAAGTGCCAGCAGTGCTGTTCCTTCTGGGGGAGAAACTGTTCCTTGCTTCTTCCAGATTCTGGTGGCTGCCAGCATTGCTTGGCAATTTGCAGCCACAACACTCCAGTCTCTGCCTCAGTTTTCACAGCAACTTCTCCTCTGTGTGCCTCTCAAAGCTGCCTCTCTTTTATCAAAATATATGTGATTACATGTAAGGCCTAGTTATTTGAGGAAATTCCTCCCCTCAGGATCCTTAACTTAATCACATCTTTTGCCATATAAGGTAACATTCACATGGCCCAGGAACATATCTTCGGGACCACCATTCAGTCCACCACAGTGTAGGTTACATTTTACTGTCATTTGGTTTCTTTGAACTTCTGTGATACAAATGACTTAGCATAATAATGTATTTTAGAGTCAATGAAAATAAGTAAAAAATAACCTTAAAAATGAAAATCTTCCACACTTCACCGTATAAAATGTTCATGTCTTAGAGTAAAATAGCTAAGGTATAGTTGAATAGAATCTGCTATTTAAATAAGACCTTATAGAATATGCCCATTTTATTGAACCTTGCACAAATAACGGTCTACACTGATCACACCAAAAAATATTAATTGAAAATAATTTATTCTGGTAAGTTAACTATTCTTTAATTATTTTTATAGTAGAAGAGTTTGGGAGGTTCAAACATCATATACGATTGATGCTTCTGTACTGTAGTCTGTATTACTCTTGATGAAAAATATTTGTATACATTTTTTCCTTTCTGGAAAAAACCTTTATTTCAGGAGTGTGCTATAAAGTCTTGTTTACAAGAAATAGAAAGTAGACAAGTCAGATTTTTATTTGCCTGTGCTTCTATAAGTACACAGAGGAAGATAAAATCAATTTGGGTCAAGTCACTAAGAGGAAATTACCAAGAGAAAAGTGTGAAAAGAGAAATTAAATACCATAAAATTTAGTTTGACAACTCTCCATGAGAAACCACGGTAGAGCAGTAAATGTCTGCCTCTTTAGAAAGTGTTATTTTACAGAATTCTACTTGTATCTATAAACTAGACACATAGAGGGTGGGGGTTAAAACAATGCGGTCTTTTCTCTTAAAAACAAACAAAAAATCCACATTAAATTATTGGAAATTATTGCACAGTCCATTTAGAATTCAAAATATAGTAGTGACTGCCTTTCATGACACAACATTGACATGTTGAGTGCCGGTGTGCTGGAGCAACCCTGACAAATGCAGGACATTCTCTGCTTTTTGGAACCAAATCAGCAGTCCTGAGAAAGTCAGCAACTACAGGTGGCACCTTTTTGCACCTTTCCCACATTGTCTCATGTAAATAAGGGGATATAGAAGAAGCATGATAACCATGTTGTTAAAGGTCTTATAGTGACACTGCCATATCTCTGAGACCCAAAGTGCATTTTATAGAACTCCAGCTGCCTGTGTCTCTATGCCATCTCTATGCACCTTTCTCTGGAATTATAAAAAGGGATGATTTTGACCTATTATGCCTGTGCAGAAGGACAGCAATACTAGTACTCTTCCGAGCAGTCCTCAAAATAAGACTCCTAGGAATTGGTGCATAATACAGAAAATCCCTTGGCTCTTGATTCATTTGTACATTTGTACTTCTCCCTCTTTATCTCATAGGGGCAAACTCCCATCACCCACCAGCATTGGTGGCTGAATAACATAACACCTTCCTCTCCTTCTACCCCTCCCATCTCCCTTTCAGTGATACTTGTATTTCCAGATAAAATACTTGGCTCAAATCCTTGTCTCAAACTCTGTTTCCATGACAACCCAAACTAAGACAGGCCTTTGTTTCTAGGTGAAGCACGTAAGAAAATTCTCTGTAAAATAAGAAAAAGTAAATGAGCTCAAGATAGTACAATAATGAAGGTAGTTCACAGACTTAATTGGGTTCAAGACCATATTCTAATACATGCTAACTACATGATTTTAGGCAAGTTACTTATCTTCACTAAACTTCAGATTTCTTATATTAAATGGAGTAAAATAATAGCACATCCCATAATTTTAATGACAGATGATATATGTAGAGCACTTAGCACAGTGCTTAGCAGAAAAGATCCATAAACATTATCTATTATTGTTTCATAATTAAATTCTAAGTAATATAACATGGCTAGTTTGAAATTGCCCTAATTCACTTTATATTTGATCAATTTTAATGGCTATTAAACTAATTTTTTTGCAATACAAAACTATATCACACAACTCTCTCTACTGTTCATTGCAAGATATCTACAATGACTTAATTTCAATTTATCCAACATACCAAGTTCTTTCTAGATTCAGAGTCTGTACATACAATGTCTTACTCCACACTTTTTAAAGTCTGGTTTTTGGTTTCACATAAATGTTGTGTTGGATAGAATAATGCCCCCATATCTTAATCCACAGAGCTGTGAATATGTTACCTTAAATGGCAAAAGAGACTTTACAGACGTTACTAATTTAAAGCTTTTGAGATGGAGAGATTATCCTGGGTTATTGGATGAGCTCAAGGTGAAACAAGGATCTTTAAAAGTGGAAAATGGAAGCAGAGGGAGATTGACTACAGAAGAATAAGTCAGAATGATGTGATGATCTGTGATGATATGCCATGGAAAACCTGTTCATTGTTGGCTTTGAAGATGGAGGAACAGTGTCTTGAGCCAAGGAATGCAGGTAGCCACTAGAAGCTAAAAAAAGGCAAGGGAAGGGATTCTCCTTTACAGCCTCCAGAAAGTAGCACAGCCTTGCTGACACTGATTCTAGCCTACTAAGACCCATTTAAAGCTATGGAATTACAGAAATATGAGATAAATTTGCATTGTTTTAGGCTACAAAGTGTGTGGTAATTTGTTATAGTAATAATAGGAAGCTAATATAAATGGCAATCCTTCAGAGCAGCCTTCTCTGATGACTATCTAGAAAAGACTTGTCTCCACCCACCATGACTATCCCAGCACCTCCATTATTCTCTGCAACCTTCATAATTTGTTTCCTTCATCAAACCCATCACAGTTGTTACTTTTTAATGATAATTTTTGTTAGTCTAATTTTATCATTATAAATTATTTCACCAATTATTAGTCATTGTAGCTTGTTTTTGTTTACTGTGGAGTTTTTTGTGAGGCACAATTAGGAATCAGTAGTTAAATATATATTATTATTTCTTTCTTCTATATAATTCTGTGTTATTTAACCTGCAGTATACTATCAAGGTTAATAAAATTATCCTCTTCATTTTTGTGATACATTTTTAACAACATAAAACTATTTATTCTTCTGGTTTTGTTCTCTTTGAATTACTTGATATCATTAAATATTATTTCTATCCAGAAATCAGGAATGGGTGATATAGGAGAGTCATGACTTTTTGCCTTTGCTACAACAAAATTATTTCTGGAAAAACAATAAAGGAAACTAGTAATGTAAGCCATTCTCTAGTGAGAAAGGACATTAAAACAGCATTCACTCTTTGTAGCCACTATTTTCTTTTTGTAACTCTACCACTTAGCACAATGCCCAGCAGATAGCAGTTCACATACAAAAAAATGTTGACATGTTTATTGGATTATTAAAATGAGTAAGGTGAATCCTCATTACATAATTGCTCCTGCTTGATGGGTGAGATTTAATGCAGTTACTGGAGCTCTGTTGCTAAGAGAATCTGGATCATTCTATATATGTTTTAATGCATCTTAAAATTAAATTTAAAGCATTTTTAATTTTATTCTTGCCTGAATCTGAAGCAATTTATTTATATGTAGGAGGAAGAAACATAATAAGAAATAAATAATTAAGCAGAAAGATGCTATATTAAGAAATGCACAGATATTAAAATGAAATGAGAGAAAGATAGGTGTATGCAAGTTAAGAGAGAGACTGCATAGCTGTGATGAGAATTTTAACACAGCCCTTTGCAAGAATGTCACTAATTTCTAGATTAGAACCATATATTGTCTTCCATATCTGATAGACCCTATCTTTACTTAGTTCTATCTTTGCTGCTCTTAATGGGGATTCAGCTCCCAGAGGGCTATCCCTTTGTAAACTAAAGCCAATGACAGACCAGTTGTATTAGTCAGCCAAAGGGATGCTGATTCAAAATACCAGAAATCAGTTGGTTTTTACAAAGGGTATTTATTTGGGGTAGAAGCTTACAGTTACCAGGCCATAAAGCATAAGTTACTTCCCTCACCAAAGTGTATTGCTGCATGTTGGAGCAAGATGGCTGCTGATGTCTGCCTAGAGTTCAGGCTTCCTAGGTTCCTCTATTCGGGCTTGAGGCTCTCCGGTCTCAGCTGCTCTGCTCCTCTGGGTGATTATTTCCCAGCTCCAGCTCAAAAAAACTCCAAATTCCCTTCTCTGTGGTGTGGTATCTCTGTGAGTCCCCACCCATCCAGGAGGCAGGGATGCAACATCCTACTGATGTGGCCCAATCAAAGCCTTAATCATTATTTAACCAAGGAGAAAATGAAACCTCTGAATCCAATATAATCTAATATGCCCTGAGGGACAGACCAGTTCACAAACATAATCCAATATCTATTTTTGGAATTCATAAATAATGCCAAACTGCTATACCAGTCAAGTGTATTTTCTGGGGCTCACACTCTGCTTAGTAGTCTTCTTTCGGTCTATATCATCGATGTTGCCATGTTTTATACCAATTATGTTGCCAAACATTGTTCAAACTTATACCATGTGTTTGAAACATACTATATAATTTCTCCATCCAAGCAAATAGGACAAGGGCACAGATGTGGCTTTCCAGAAGACTAGATCATGCATGAGGACATAGCACCTTGAATCATTTTCATGGATGTCACTATGTGAAAATGGTGCAATAATATGAATTTTTTCCAAAGAGGCTGGGTAGAGAGACCAATGCTATGAAAACCCAACAACACAGAACCTGAGGATACCTGACAGAAGAGAAGGCATCAAACAAGAGTTGGCAATGGGTCTAGAGTTTCCCCTGATCTACCAAGAGAGAATGTTACTTTGGCAGGGAGAGTGAGAATTTAAACATTTAAAGATAGTATCATAGCATACAACATTGAACTTGAATACTTTTATGTTAAGTATTTTGGTGATGTTTTGAGAGTTGTAACTATATTACACCTTAATTTACTACATGTTTTGCTGTTTTTACTTTAGGGACTAAGGGCCATGTTTGTTTAAAAATGAAGAGAGGGGGAATTAAGGGAAGATGGCACCAGATAAGGCAGGCAAGACTCAGCTCTCTCACAAATACAATAGAGAAAGAGCTAAAGTTTGCCTGAGGGATCTACTTTGGGGGTCAGCAGAACCAGACTGTGTTTCACAACTGCCAGGAGGGGGAGGGACAGAGAGACGAAAAACCTGAAACAAACTGTGAGACTAAACCTTCAGACCACCCGAAAGGGTTCCCCTCCCTCATCCCCAAGATATTAAGCAGGGCTAAAAACCCTGGTTCATTGCAGCTGATTGAGAAGGTAGCAGACATCTTCCTCCCTGACAGCTGTTACAGGGGGAAAGGGAGGGGAAGTGTGGGGGGGGTGGTTACTTTAGTGAATTTGGCCAGTGGAGGCCACTTTGAATATCAGCTCTGGCCAGACCAAAACAAAGGAAAACAGAGAGAGCGAGAGAGAGATGCCTCCCTGGAAAGGTAGGCTAAAGAGTGCCATCTGCTGGCTAATGTGTATATTGCATGGGCAAAACTGCTCTTCTGTCTCTCAGTTCTCTAACTTCTGGGAGAAAATCTGCACCCCATTAGTAAGTCCAAAGCATAATTTTGATAACTTAAGCTGGGAAATTGTAAAGACTTAGGATAAGTTGAACCAAATATCAAAGAAGAGCTTTGAAAAAATAATAATAAGCAAGAGAGAAAAA
>JAQZBX010046799.1:0-20656 GCA_029593785.1 Cabassous unicinctus | reverse complement strand
CCACAGACGCCTTACTAAGTCCACACTGTACTGTGTATTATTTAATAAATATATCACATCCGCACCAACACGTCCGCAAAGAAAAATGTTTTTTTGAATTTTCAGTTCAAGCTCACAGACCCCCTGAAATCCGTGGACCCCTGGTTAAGAACCCCTGATGCACAGTAAGTGATTAATAACCAAGAGATGAAAATAAGTACACTGTAAAATATTTGATCACAGCATCCTAGAAGCTAATTTTAGCCTAAAGAGTTAAAATTTCCATCCAGACTGGTCCAGTAGGTTCACTATACGGCTGACCCGGTCCGTGTCAGCGTTGCCTTCCTCCACTCCCCCAGTGGCTGATCTGCCTGCCTTGCATCAGGTCCTGTCCAATTCCCGCGTTGAGCCGACAGTGCAGTGAGGAGCAGGTGGGCTTGTGCCAGGTCAGGCTGGGGGGCCAGCCTGGGGGGCCGAGGGGGGCGCTGGATCTTGGCCTGCCTGCTTTTAAAGCAGGCCTGTGATGTGGCATTTTATGCTTGGGCAGTTTTAGGCAGCCCACCCTCAATGCTGCTTCCTCGCAGGGGCCTTGCTCCCAGTGCAGAAGCCTTTTAACAAGACCCCGCTGAAGTCCGCTCCTTGAGGTTAGCGCTGCTTTACGCCTTGCAGAAGCACCAGGCCAGCACATTGTGGTAGGATTTCCCTGATTTGGAAGACTAGTGGTAGCTAACATTTATTCACTTTCACACACCTTACTTTATCCATTTCACCCTAATAACAATCCAACGAGGTAATTAAATCCAGGTATTTACGTGAGAAAGTCCATCCTGAAAAAATATTTAATGAAACATGCTAATACTCATATATTTATAAGGATATACCTGTTTTATGTGTGTGTGAAAAAACTGTTTGCAAAAACACATATGTGTCATCCACATGGGTAGCATAAGGGGGGGAAAAAATCCTGAAAAGATGCACAAAAACCACCCCAAAAGTTATTTCCTCTGGGTGGTGGGATTGTTTAACAACCCTTTTTCTCGTCAAGTCTCCTACAGTGATGACAAAAACATTTGGGTATCACCACATAAGTGATCATAATACAGGGTCCGTTTCTGACGGCAGAGCGTGTTTCCGGCATCCTGTAGTCAGCTGTAACAGCCCACTCTTTGATATGAATAGCTAGGTCTAATATTTACAATGTATTTACTTATATTTATAACAGATTTCTAAGGTATAATTTACTTATATTAAAAGGCATCCCTTTTAACGGACTGTGCAATGAGTTTTGACAGATGCACGGTCCTGTAGTGACAGCCACAATCAAGATACAGGACTTTCCATCACCCGGAGAGTTCCCAGTGCCCCTTTGTAGTGAGGCTCTCCCCCCGCCCCACCCATCGTGCAAGCCCCTATCTCTTTATTGTCCCTTCAGTTTTGCCTTTTCCTGAACATCATATAAAAGGAATCATGAAATACAGTCTTTTGTCCTGGCTTCTTTCACTATAAATATTACATTTTTATTATCTTTCCTTAACATTTTGAGTCTGATTAGTTTAATAGCAATAGGTTTCTTTCACTAATTTTCAAATGTATAGAGTTGTAGTTAGGGCACCTTTAATCAGCTTGTGGCTTTTACTTAAGAACTAATCCTTTCCCTCAAAAAACCATTTATATTACAGGCAGCCAACAAAATCTAGTTAATAGGAGATTTTTTTTTTTCTCTAGATTGTCAGAAGAAGAAGAAAAAAAAAATTGAACTAGCCTCCAAAAAATGAACTTGCAGATTTTAGAGCAGCTGTTGCATACATAAACAAACCTATAGGAAAAAAAAAATTTTCTTAGCAATCCTTTGAAAGAGTTAAAATGCAAAATAGCTGCTATCTTTGTTGTGGTTAAAGTAAGGTGGATGAAAAGCATGCCTCTTCCACTTGTAAGACTTCCAGTTTTGCACTGTAGATTTGCCTTGATGGCGACAGCAAACAGCTGTACTACCTTTTCAGTTCTGACAGCAAGTTCAAAGCCTCAAATGTGCTGCCTGAGCACCGTGCAGCACGCCCCCAGGCTTAGGAAAGGCTCAGAGTTGTGTATCTTGTTGAAGAATTTCTTCTTAATGTAGCACTGGAGCCTTTTAAAAATCGGTTTCAGCTTCAGCTGTGCACATGAACTGCTCAGAAGCAGGGAGGAAAACAGCATTTGAACTGGAACCATTCTCGTGGTGACTTTTTGCCATTGCTAATCCTTTAGCTGAATATTTTCAGGGTCAACAATGACAATGATTTTTTTAAACAGCTTTATCGATATACAATTTTCTTACCATAAAACTCGTCCACTTAAAGTATACACGTCAATGATTTTTGGTATATCTGCAGAGCTGTGCAACCATCACCTTAGTCCAGTTTTAGAATATTTTTATCACTTTCACCCCCCCATAAACGTCTCATTTCCATGAGCAGTCACTCTCCATCCTTCCCACCCCAGCCCTGGGCAACCGCTAATCTATTTTCTGAATGACAATGATTTTTCAACTTGGTGGGACTTTTTTTTAAACCCTGTGGCTGAAAAAAATGACCATATTTTATGTGTATTCATGTTGAGTTCTGTAATTTTAGTCATTAACTTAGGACAATTCATTGTTACCTTTGCTAGAATGGCCACATCAACTGGCTTTTTTCTGAAAATAGTTCTTTTTAAAAGTAGCTCTTTCCCTTTCTTCCTTCATTTCAGTTTTTAAAGTTCTATCTTTGAATCCTTTGAACATGTAGCTGAGGGACAGTTGGTGTTCAGGAAAGCAAATATTAGCATGAGTGTTTCCAAAAACCCCTTCCTTTAGCAATTAGCAGGGAGTTTACAGAACTAAAAATATTTCAGTAGCACGCATTTTCTCAACAGGTTACTTAGTGAAAAGTAAACAACAAAAGTCCTAAAACATAGGAACAGCAGCACTTTTGTTTAATGTGTTTTTTAAGGTTTAGGCCTCTTTCATGCTTAAAGGAAAACCCATTGAGTGGGGTGCAGAAATACTGCCTGCCTTTGTATTCTTTTGCCAGAGACTTCAGCTCTTGCCTGAGTTTTCTAGTTTTCTCTCAACAAAGATCTCATTGGCTGATGACAGATGTTTAATTATTGGAAATAGAGTGCCAAAGAGATAGGCACTTCTCAGAATAGCAGGCGTAACAGGAAGAAGGAGCCAGAGAGCAGATTCCATTTTTGGTAATGTGGTATAACTTGTCATCTTAAAGTCGACAGCGCTTCAGAAGGAAATGTTGCCGTTAAGCTCACTCAGATATGTTTGTCAAATTTAGTTTTCTAGTTAGCTTATGTATTAGTCATTTATTGTTGTATAACAAATAATTCCAAATTTTAGTAGCTTAGAACAAAAACAGACACGTGTTATTTCTCACAGCGGCCCTGCACCAGGGCTTCGGGAAGGGCTCGGCCGGGCAGTTCAGGCTCCGTCCTCTCAGCCGTCTCCTGGGCTGGCATCGCCGGCTGGAGGGCAAGCTGACAGTGACGGCTGGCAGGTCTCGGTTTCTCTCCACATCGGCCCCTCCGTAGGCTGCTTCGGTATCGACAGCATTGCATCTGACTTCCCCCAGAGAAAGCCATCCAAGGGACAAAGCAAGGTTTCTGAGCCTCGAAGGTCACAAACCATCACCCGTGTTGTCATTCGCCTGTCAGCCCTCGCGCAGTGTGGCAGGAGGCTATGCGAGGCCATAAATCCTAGGGCGTGACACCCACTGGGGGTCGTCTTGGAGGCTGGCTCCCACGGCTTATATTATAAAGCCTTGCAGGTAATTTTTAAACATAACCAGAAGGCAGAGATGCTCGAATCTTTTTAAATATTGAAAAAAAAACTACAGTGAACAGCAGAGGCCTGATGAAAAGTGTACATCTATTTCAGATTCTGGGGCAATTAATCATTTACTCGTAGAGAATAAGCTACACGCCCAGAACCTGCAAGGCACATATCTTTATCTGAACTTTATCTGAAGCATAGCTTCGCAATGTCTTTTCAGAGTGATGTCCTCTGCCATAGCTAGGCATGGAATTCAACCCCAAACCCCAGGGCAATGCTTGCACTTTCAGCTTCCACTGGGAAATTCTGCTTTTCTCTTGGTTCTGAAAGAAGCAGAATGCCACCTATTAGAAACAGGGACATTTCATATTAACCCCACATATAGTTTTATGTCTGATTTTCCCAGCAAAATCTACATTCTAGCATTGCTTTGTTTATATACTGTGATGCAGACTGCAAAAAGAAAATACGCTGGGATTTTCTTATGTTTCTGAGTTTGTTCACGATGGAAAAAGAGTCTGAAGTCTACTGTCGACAGAAGGAATTGTGAAGATTTGTTGCTTCTCTGCTTCATACCTTTCTCTTCTTCTGGAAATGCCAACATCTCCATCTGATAAACTGCTCTTCCTCCTACTCTTGTCCAGTAACACAAGTAGGAGCTTCCTCCTTCCTTTCAATTTCGTCTCTCTGGCTGCAGGAACTGGCTGGTCATGGCGACCCTAGACTCCTTGGCCACAGTGATTAGCTCACAGATTAGCCTATGACTCAAATCAGACTAAACAGAAAAACTTCCTGAGGATTTTCTAGCTGGTACTGGAGCGAGAATGTGTCTTTCCTGAACAGTCATAAAGAGGACTCTTGAGCTGCTGGTTTCACTGCTGATTTCATTGCTGATGCAGGGAAGAAAAGCCAGTCTGAGAGAATGGAGTTAACATGCAGAGAAGAATGGAGATGAGATAGAGCTGGCTGTTTATACCTGGTTCCGAGTCTCAAGGACACGCCTACACTTGCCCTTGCAAAGGTTTGGTTATATTAGCAAATAAATCCAAATAAATCTATTTGTTTAATTTGGGTCACATTGGGTTTCTGTCACTTATACCCATAAACCTTGATTAGTGTCTTAGAGAAAGTGTTGGGGAAATTTCACTTTGAACTTTATACACTAATTGGACTAACTAGAATGCTTTTTGGCTGAAAGGATAGAAATTCAATTTAGCTAGCATGATTAAAAAGGGATTTTTATCGGGTTGTGTTTTCAAATGTGGAAAGGGCTTGGGTGAAGCTGGCACCAGGTACCTCTGCAGTCAAGGATCTAAGCACCGTCAAGCTTTCTGCCCTTTTTTGTGGGTCTCAGCTTCATTCTTCCTGGCCTGTGGGCTCAGCATCTTCATGCAGTGGAGACATGGCAACCGCTGCAGGTTCTAGGCTAACTTCCCGTTACCTGAGAAGAAAATTCTTACCGCCTCCCCCATTTTGAGTTAGCAAAAACCTCAGGAGAGTATTCTGATCGGCCTGGCTTGGGCCACATCCCCTTTCCTGTCATTAGTGCAGGACAATGTGTTTTAAGGAGCCAGCCTGGGATTGTGAGGGTCGTGAGGATGGGAGAAGTAATGGATGCTAGAGCACCCCTGGATAAGGGCTCCAGGCAGCCACGACAGAGCTCCCTCCCCCTGGGTGGGGGAGGGCGGAGAGCTCCGATTTCCCTTCAGGCTGCCTGCCGTGCTCTTTCGGCGCTGCCTGGTGGCCTTCTAAGGTCCTTTGGCCTGCACGTGGACAAGCCATTTCCCACCCCCCACTCCAGATCTCTTGGCTTCCACGTAGCTTTAGCCCTGTGCTTCCTCCTCTGAGAAGGCAAAGCAGAGGCGTTAGGAGATGTTACTTAGCGCCTTGTCCATGCCATGCTTTGGGTGCTGCGGGTCTGTATTTGGAAACAACATTGAAACCAGTAGGGTGTGGCACCAAGGCTATAAAATTAATTACCGCTAATTAGCAGAATGACACGTTTCCAATGACTATAGTTTGAGGGTCACAAGGGAGAAGTGTCGTTTAAGGAGGATTTGTGGGGAGCAGCTCCTTTAATCTAGCAGCACCTGGGCATGGTCATTGCTGTCCAGGAACTGGTCTTCGGCTTTGAAGAGTCAGCCGGGCACCATGAGAACAGAGTGTAACGTTTCTAACTAAACACACAGGAGGTTGCTGTGTTCAACAGAGCGGCAAAGCATTCATTTAACGTGAGAAAGATACCAGGCAAGTGGAACAGAATCCCCGGACAACTTGGTCAGCGTGTCTTCTCCCTTTGAGCAGCCGGAAGCAGAAGGTAGCAAGGCCTGCAGGGAGAGCTCTTCCAGGCCAGGTGAGGCCGCGTGCAAGCCTGTCCTTCACGGAGACCGCCATGCTTTCTAACACAGGTACCGTGTGATTGCTCTTTGGACTCCCCTTTTCAAGGCTCCTCCTGTTTGCTGTAAACAAAGCCTTTCTTTGATGAATATGCACAATTGTTCACATTTTGTCTTTTAAATTCTGATCACATTCATTCTGGCCTTCCTCAAATAATGCCCCAAACGCCTTGATTGGGGTTGGTTTTGTATATCCTCCCTCCCAGACCCTTTATTCACTGCTGCCAGCACTCTCTTGGGTTACTTGCATGGATCACTAATATCATCCATCCTTCATAGTTAGAAAATAAACTTATTTCCTTGGTTTCTAAATCCTTAGAGGAGCTCCTTGCTTTCCTGCCTCTATCAACATTAGTGATAAGCCGTGTTGATGCCTTATTCAGGCTTCAAGTCTCTGGGAGGAGTAATTAGCTGATTCTAGGTCTGTGAATTATGGTGGGCTCAGGTGCTACATTAGGGTTTGGGGGTCTGAGTTGAGATATATAGCACTTGAACATCATTTTAAAGCTATTAAAAAAGGACCCTAATAATTTGGGGCTAGATTCTTTTACCGTTGATGACTATGTATGGAGGAAGGTTTTTAAGTTCTATTTATAAATAATGTTCACCATCAAATAAAACTAAGTGAATATTTTCAGCATGTAAAGATTCTATGTGACTTCAGCATAAAAAGGATTTAGATTCCAGGAGAAACCTCTGGGCATATAGCCAGAATTACTACCTTATCAAGGTAACTATTTTAAAAAGAGAACTTTATCAAAAGTGGGACTTTTAAAACATTCGAGTAGCGAGTGAGCAAGGAGAAAACTGTTGCTTGCACAGACTGTGATAAACTTTAGGAATCGATGCATGCCTTGCGCTGGAGTAAGTCAAAGTCTAGAAGTAATCGTATAATATACAATAAGCATGTATTCTACTTGCTTGGTTAAGTAATTATTCCTCACCTCCCAAGCACACTTTTTCCTTCTTTCATATTAATACGTAACTTTGTCCAATTACTTAATATTTCTTACCTCCATATCTTAATTTGTTGAATGAGAGATCTACTAAAGCCCCACAGGTCTCTCCCAGGTCTAACATCCCGTGTTTGTTAGCCTTTTCCCCAGATCACTCAGTACTGCTTATTCTCTCTACTTCATAGCATGATACTCAGTTGTTTGAGTTGATTTTTAGCACTTTTGGTATCAGAGAATCCTTAAGGAGTACAAGATACTATGCAAACATGAAAACTAGCTCTTTAACCAGTGAAAAATAAGAATGCTACTAATAAGTGATTATAATTAATAACAGCCATTGTGCCTTTTTTGACTGACCCATGATGACAAAATCAACAGCTCAAACCTGTGCAATAACTATACCCGTGTCCTAGTTTGGATAGGATATTGAACCCAATCTTTTTTCGTGAAACATGGTTTATGTAAATAAATTACTTGAAGTAATAAGCTCCTTGGCTCTTTCACTCACCTTTAGTGTTTTATTTTATTTTTTTAAACTTTCTAATGTAGTAGCATATGCATTACACCACAAGTGTTCCCATGTTAGCCACTTTCACGTGTACCATTCAGTGGTATTAGTCACGTTCACAGGCCTGTGCTACCATGAACAGCACGCATTTCCCCCAAACAGAAACTTTGCACCATTAAGCAATAGCCCTGCATCCCTTCTCTCCACCCCCCACCCCCCCACCCCCAGCCCCCGGCCGCTGGTCACCTCTAGTTTACTTTCCATCTCTGTGAATTTGCTTATTCTTTGTGTCTGGCTTATTTCACCCAAAGTGATGCCTTCAAGACCAGGAAAATGCAAAGCTCTATATTTTGTTGACTTTTGAGAGTAGGTGGCAAACATTATGCCCCTTTACTTCCTTTCACCCTCAGTATGTATTTCCTAAGAACAAGGATAATTTTTATCAAATAGAGAGATTTCATATTGCTACAATATTCTTACATACTCCATCGTCCATATTCCAATTTTGTCATTTTATTCAATACTGTGCACGTGAGCATTTTCCTCCTCCAGTACAGGAAGCTGTTCTTCCCCAGACTGTGATAAGCTTTAGGGACCATTCATGCTCTACCCTGGGGAAGGCCATTTCTCTCTATTCTCCTGTAATCTGAAACAGCTCCTCAGCCCTTTCTTTGTCTTTCATGACATTGACATTTTTGCTTTACAGACAGCTGTTTTATGGAATATTCCATTTGGGCTTGGTTGATGTTTCCCCATTATTAGATTACATGATATTGTCCTCCTCGAGATATTCCATCCACAGGCACACGATGCCCATCTCCTCGCTGGCAATTTAATTCTGCCCACCTGGTCAAGGTGGTCTTGTTTCTTTCTTTTTACTACGCCCCTCCCCTTGTGACTAATTATTAATCTGTAGGGTCATGTCTACGTTTTAGACCACTGTTTGCACCTAATGCCAGGATCATCATAGAAATTTAAAAATTCTTTTTTTCTTTAAGTATGTAATGATCCCTGCCATGCTTGTGCAAAAAATAACACCTCCACATATAACACTGGTATACAAACATGCAGAGACAGTGGAATGTAATGATTAAGACTATGGACTCTGAAACCAGGTGGCTTAAGTCTGAACCCAAGTGCCACCACTCTCGTGCTGGAGAGCTTGGTAAGTTAGCTTACCTCCCTGTGCTTCTGTTTCATCGTCTGTAAAAATGTTGAAGACAAAAATCCGACCCTAGCTCATTGTATCATTGTGGGAATTAAATGATTTAATAATACATGTCTGGCACAGAGTAAGTACACAATAAATATTGACTTTTATATGTAATGTATTACACATAATATAACATTTTTAGGACAGTTTTTAAAAATACAGGATAGTAATTAAAAATTCAAATAATGAAGCAATTTTTTCAGAGGTAGCTATTATTCTTTTACTCTTAGATCCCAATCATAACATTAACCAGCTATACTTTTTAAATTCCTGATGCAGGGGAGCAGATGTAGCTCAAGTGCTGAGCACCTGCTTCCCATGTATGAGGTCCTGGATTAAAAAAAAAATTCCTTATGCAAGTGCTTTGACTGACTTACTGATTCATTTCTTTGACTGACTTACTGATTCATTTCTGTCACAATGTGCCAGACGCAGATGCAGGTACTGGGTATAAAGTGGTGATCCAGGTGGCTCTCTCAGAGACGATATTCCAGTGGAAGCCATAGCTAAGAAACAAGTACGTGTAAAAACTAAGATGATGTCAGCTAGTACCATGTGCTCCGAAGGAGCAAAACATGCAGCGATAGAGAGCCTGAGGCGGCAATCTCAGGCCACTAGGTCAAGGCAAGCCTTTTGGTGACATGCATGGCAAAGGTCTCGATTGCTTATCTAACGCAATTTCATTATGGAATTATTATGTGAACTGAAACAATGTGAAACAAATCCTTTCTGGTACCTTACTCTCTCTGTAAAGGCGATATTATCACAATTATGTAATGTTTTTTACATATAGAAAGATTATTTTTACATTGCAGAACAGATATCACTTTTACTGATCTCGAATAATGTTGCTCGTAATCGAAAATTTATCATCTCTTCTAATTAAGCTGCTGATGTTGTTGATTACAGTGTTCTATCTAGATCCTAGTTGTATAAACAGTTCTTCCTCCTCTCCACTGTATTTTCTATCCTGGCTGTTATGCAAGTTGTCCTTTAAAATACGCTTCATTGTGTCCTAAAATAAACAAAAACTTGAAACTTACCTCCTGGCACACATCTTAATTCCTTAATTTCATTTGTCCCCTCCTGGCTACATTAGCCCCAGAGAAGTTGTAACATCCGGGGATTATCTTTTGTACCTTGTGCAATCTTACTCAGAGTTTCTCATGTAGCCCCTTGAACTTGAAGTACTCTGGGCTTGGAAACTGGACAGACTTCCATCTGAAACTGAGACTTGCCACTTACCAGCTAACTTGGGGGGCAGGGGCGTTGCTTAACCTTCCTGAGTTTCAGTGGCCTCATCTCTAAAATGCAGAGTGATTCTGAGGCTTGGATAAAACTAATAAGATTATGCATGTGAAAAGCCTAGTGTACTAGGTCACCTGGGGCTCAAGGTGCTCATCAAATACGGCATCCTCTTCCCCTCAGCCTGGGCGACCTCTACACAGCTAAGGAGACTCCAAGGAGTCCCTGAAAATGGCCCAGCTCCCTGCAGGATGGGCTTTTCATCCTGGGAGGACAGCAAATATCTAGATGAAGAGGTGGTTCCACAGCCACCTCAACAGGCTAGTCCAGGGTTCTTGACGTGGGAACCGTGGGGTGTGCCTGGAGAAAGCTGGGCGCTAGGAAGGCATGAAAAGCCAGCTCTGCCCATTCTGATCTGTGTAATTTATGTCCCATTGGGCAGCAGCAGAGCTTCCTGCTCTTTCTGGTTTTGCTCCCAAGGAGAAGGTTCTTGATGAAGTTTATATACAGCATCACCCTTTCACGCCTAATTAGTTAGATTTCAATGGTCTCATCACAGTCTTTGGTTCGTAGGACTAGTGCACCTGCCATTTGCATAGCTTTAGTGACTGAAATTCAGTGACGCGTCTTGGGAATCTTGCAACGTGATTATGGTAGCCTAGGGCAGCAGCTAGAAGTCTTTTCTTTTTGTTAAAACTAGATGTTTTGGCTCTGATTACAAAAATAATACGTTGGCAAAATTGGAAACATTGGAAAACAAGCAAAGTGATTCTATATACAAACATATGTATATATATAATATGTATATAGGCATATGTATACATATCGTGTATATATAAATATATATATAAATGACTCATAGACCAGACAGTATTTCCCAACAACATGATCTGCTTGCGAATCTCCTATTTGCTTGTTAAAGATGCGACTTCTTGGGCCTTCCAGAAGTATTAAATCAGAATCCCTCAGGGTGGGGCCCAGAATCTTCATTTAATGAACTTCACAAGTGATTCTCCTGGCAGATTAAAATTATATAACTGGACTCCTACCATATATTTAATGTGTGTCTGCCCTCCAACTTCTAAATTTTCTTATCCAGAAATATAAAAGCAAATGAGATTCTGAAAATGTGTCTTTCATAAGACGACTTGCAAGATTTGTAAAAACAATTTACTAGTTTCTAGTGAACTAGCCTTGACAGATAATAAGCTTTCTACAGTAGAGTGAATACAAAGTTTGAGAAAAACATTGACCAGCTGGGAAATCAGGTGCATAGATGTGCAGGTGAAGCCCTGCTCATTTATATGGATATGGTCTTGAAAGCATAAAGGGCCGCACAGCAAGGCTGCTGGCACGAGCTCTTTCCCTTTGGTTTCACTCCTTATATTTCGGACGCCAGGGTGGACAGTTGGAATTCCACCCAGCACGAGCCATCTGAATTTTACACCCCCAGTCCCAGGGCTTATTTTGAGTCCTGTGGCTCTGAAAGAAGTGTGAGCACCAGGGTGGAGATTCTGCAAGTGCACAGAGGCC
This sequence comes from Cabassous unicinctus, assembly GCA_029593785.1. Lineage (NCBI taxonomy): Eukaryota > Metazoa > Chordata > Mammalia > Cingulata > Chlamyphoridae > Cabassous > Cabassous unicinctus. Next base: position 9,030 of record JAQZBX010046799.1, on the reverse strand, counting down.
AGGCTGAGACCCGTAGGTGCTGCTTGTCTCTGTGGATTTAGAGGGCACCGCGTAGAAGTATGATGTGCTGGACCTAGGACCTCACCTGATCTCAGAAATGGTTGCCTAAGCCTGAATTTTTTTTCCAAGCAGAGTTGCATTAAGGAAAGAACTTAGAAAATGGGTTTTGAGGTTAGCTAGACCTGACTTCAAATTCTGACCCCACCCTATGTGACTTTTGATCTCAGTTTTCTCATATACAAAATCAGCATACTGCCTTGCAGGAGAGTAATGTGTATAAAGCATGTGGCACATAGTAGTCTTAATAAAGGCTATCCTTGTTATCCTTCCACTCCTGGAGGGTGGAGCGTGCATCACACCAGGGAGTGTGAACATGCATCACATAGAAGGGAGACACCGGGCGGCGGCTCCAGGACCCAGCAGTGCTCCCCAGACTTGACTGAGCACGGACACTGCATGGCTGCAGACATGATAGGAGAGGGGCTCTCCAAGCAGTGCTCCCCAGACTTGACCGAGCACGGACACCGCATGGCTGCAGACACGATGGGAGAGGGGCTCTCCAAGGACCGAGAGCAAAGCCCCAAGCACTTGCCAGGCATAAAATTTGCTTTTGGCTTTACAATATATACATGTTTTTTGTTTGTTTTTTAATTTTTTAATTGTTCCCCCACCCACCCCCAAGGGGTTCCCTTGTCTGTCTGCTGGTTGTCTGCTCGTCTTCTTTAGGAGGCACCGGGAACCGAACCTGGGACCTCCCATGTGTTAGGCGGGAGCCCAACCGCTTGAGCCACATCCACTCTCCGACATGTTTATTTTTATAAAAATAATATTTTGATCCCCCCAAATCTCCCTTTTATATTGGGGCTCCGGGAAGCTGTGCTAGGTTTATCCTAAAGCCTCAGATGCCGCTGGGTGAGTGCCTACACCCCAGTTTGAGAAGCAGGCCTTATAAAAACAATGCCCACGTGTCTTCTTAAGGCCCTTCAGGATCCAGCACCTCCTCATCCTTCTGTCCCTCACGACTTCCCCCCACATCCCAAGCACACGGGGTCCCTTCACTGCCTTATGCCTCCATCCCTGCGGCTCCCTCCTGCCTACTTTCCTCTCCCATGCTTCCACGTCCCCCACACCAACTCCACCTCGCAGCTGCACCTCCAAAGGCACCTCTGGGGAGCCTCCCCAGCTTCTCCAGGCGCTGCGCTTTGGAGCGGTCACTCTCACTCTTCTGGTGCTCACCAAGGAGATGGACTTGGTCTGACTCATCTTTGTATCTCCTAGCACAGGGTCCAGCACTTAGTAAACACTCCCGGGATTATCCTCAGGGCACGGAGAGAAGGAGCCCAAGGTTTTAAAGCGATCCGTTCAGAATCTGCATTAACATGGTTTCTGGAACCCGGTAAAAGCAGAAGGGCTTGTGTAAAGATCACCCATGGGAATTACAGCTTTTATAAGCATCCCGATCCTGAGAAAAGAGACTTTGCTCCCTAGAAGCCACTAAAAACAATTATTATGGAGATTATTCTCCTGACATTTGAATATTAAATATCATTGTAAATATGTTTTTAAGTTTTTTTCAATGTTAATAAACGTTTCCAAATTAAAAAAAAAAAAAAAAAAGCAGAAGGGCTTTGCATTAACTAGATGTCTTCATTGTATTTCCTCCTCCTGTTGTAAGTTTTTAGGGAAAGTCAACTTTTAAAAGTTAAAATTTTAAAATTTTGCTGGTGAATCCAGTGTTTGGAAAGTGAAGTAAGAGATGGCTTAGAGAAACTGGTTCATAATTTGTCAGAGCAGACTAAATTCCCTCTTCTTATGGTTTTTCTCAGAAATTTTTTCCCTTTAAATAGATAAATAATGATGTGAAAATGCGCACACATGGACACACAGCTGGTTAGATGAAAGAAGTAAGGACACTGCAGGAATCCAGTCTCTGGAAACCTTGCTATGTTTTGGCTCGAAACAGACAATAAGCACTGAAAATTGTTGCATGAAGCAGTTTGGTTCATTTAATTGTAGGTACCAGAAATAACAATGACCAAGAAAAATAGGGAAAAAACACAAAACACCCAAAATCTTCTTTCAAATTAGTTTACTCTGAAAATATATTACCGTCCTAGAGGTTTGCTTTAACTTCTATCTACTAGTACCTAAGTGATCCTCTATACAGTGCTAGGACACATCAATATCTTAAGAAATATGGGACCAGAGTTATAAGTTTATTTTTAATTTTCATTCCTATTCTTACTTATCCATAGTCGAATTGCCTTTAGGGCCTGCTTGAGAGTCCAGTTCAAGAATTACTTATTGAGCTTCCATTATCTGTCAAGTCCATGTACAATGAATGCTTTGACTATAAAGATGATTAAGATAAGGTCCCTGGGAGCAGATGTGGCTCAAGCAGTTGAGTGCCTCCACCTGGGAAGTCCCAGTTCCATTCCCGGTGCCTCCTGAATAAACAAAAACAAGCAACAAGCAAAACAAATGAAAAAACCAACTCTGGGAAGCCCATGTGGCTCAGTGGTTGAGTGCTGGCTTCCCGCATACAAGGTCCCGAGTTCAATCCCCAGTCCTGGTACCTCAAAAAAAAAAAAGATATGGTCCCTCATCCCTAGGAGCTCAAAGCCTAACCTGAGAGAGAGATGTCAAGAAATACAATATGGTGCATTTATTTAGCCTAAGGACCTAGGGGGCCTCCACGAATGGACCTAAGTGCATGTGTTTTATTTTTATTAACAAAATTGTGAGCATATGTCCTTCTCTTCCAAACCTTGCATTTGCTTGAAAATGCACAGCTGAATACGCATTCCTGCCAGCAAGCACACATCAGCATGTGTGCCCAAGATGCTCCAGGTCTAGGTGGGGACAAGAAGGGGATTTGGAAGTTACAGTGGCATTTTTCACTGGGAAATATAAAAGATGAATTGTTACTTGCCCCGTAAAATTTAATTAAAAATAGGTGCTGCTTTATTTTAGGCAAATACTATAGTCATTCTTTCCTATTAAGATGGAAATTATATTTCTAAATTTTAAAGATCAGGAATTTTTAAAAATCATGAATATTTTTCTCCAATTGTGCCCTTAATTCAGCCTTGCTGAGTTGATTAAGGTTTTCAAAACCAGACGCTACCAGTCTTTTCAGGGATGTTTTCTGGATTTCCTTGTAAGTGAATAACCAAGGATTTTTGAAGAAGATTGCGTTCCACTAAGTATTGATCATTTCTAGGTGGTTCACAGCATTGCTGAATTTTATTGTGGCTTTTTCTTTTGTCGCAGTGAGCATCAAACGGTAAACTTCCATGAACAAAGATCACAAACACCTCTGTGATTGAAAATGGATGAAAGAGAACTCCCAGTTTCCAGAAAGAAAGGCGGGAGCTACAGGGTGATTATTATCAAACTCCCCATCCTGAGAACCCAGACAAGTAAGCACTCAATTAAGTGTTGAGCAAGGCTGGTGATCCACCTTGAAACTCAAGAGAAAAACAACTCCTGTGAAAGGGCCCAGGAGCTCACCACACACAGGAATCAATCCACTTGGAAATTTTGCTCCCAGGAGACACTGGATGTAAACACTGCAGGAGGAAAATCAAAATACTCTTGAGATTTGATTACCCTGGAGGAAAATAGGTTGGTGTTCTTTAGCCAGGACGTTTATGCTCTTGCGCCTTTACGAAACAACCTGTAAGATATAATTCCCTCGTTGAAATTGTGATTCAGGCTTGGCCTCAAAATCGCTGTAATGCCTGTTTCTCCTGTGGCTGGCTATGCTTGGGTTAGACTCCGGGGCTCACACTCACACCTCTGGTTGTAGAAAGGGAAAGGGAAGCTTTCACGGTACCAACGAGGTGTTTTGTTTCAAAGCTGTATTTGAACTCATCTGCTCTTCGTAGAGTCCAGCCCCCAATAAATTAAACCCCCGACAAATCATGGCAGATGTGGGGGGAAACCATGCTACCTTTTCCTTTCGTAGTACACTGGGCTTACTCCTATTATAAAATTCACCACACGTCACTGTATTCTTCAACCCCACTGTACATGAAGCTTTTTGAAGACATAGATGGTTTCTTACTCACCAGTGGACTTCCAGTGCTAGTGTACTACCTGGTCCATGGGAACCCTGAATTAAACAGTTGTTAAAAAAGCACATGGCCGTCCGTTAATATGTAATCTAATGACTACTGGATAAATGGCGCTCTATCGCATGGATGATGAAACACCATGTAGAAAAGCTCTCTTTCCTCTAGAAGCCTAGATTTCTATTACCAGTCTGCAAAATCAATATAAATAGCTAATAGTGTTGTTGACACGATTCAGGCTATACATAAGAACTGTTTCAACGTTGCAAAACATTTCCATGGGTCCTTATACATTACAAAGTGGGAGAGATTACATTTAAATCTTTTCATATGATTCTATGATAATCTTGGGATACCCTTGCATATTCTTTCTTTTATAACTGCAGTTGTCATTGGGTGATCTTTCACAACAGACCTTTACACTCTGGTCCAATGGATTAAAAAAAAATGTCTTCAAGACTATATCTGGAAAAAGAAACAAAGAGATGAACATTTATGGATTTTACGCTATGTCCCCAGGTGCTGTTCTAGATGCTTTCCTTATTACATTTCAGTTGATCATCGTCATAATTTTGTGAAGTAGTTATTAAACTCCCAATTATGAGCAAAGAAATAGGTATTGTTATTTGTAAACTCTTAAATTATGGAAAATATCTGGACTAGAAGGCATCTTGAGCAAAACTATGCTCAATCCAGGAATATATCAGACTGGAAGACATCTGGAGCAGATGAAATAGATTAAAACACTGCTCTCCAAGGAATAGCCACATGTCACAGCATCCACGGAATAAGCACACAGGGCACTGCTGAGTGGGTTCCCGCAGGACCTTTTAAGTTAATTGGGATACGTGATTATTCTTTGGTTAGTGCATGCAAAGGTTGTCCAACCATATTTGATGATTTGCCTGGAACATTCTCTGTCCCTAAATCTTTACCTTGCATGTCCCATATTACTCAGATTCTCAGTTCAAATATCACTTCCTCAGAGAAGTATTCCAAGACTGCCCAATCCAGAGAAAGTGGCCACTCCCTCTCCCCCAGCTCTGCTGAGCCATGCTCTATCTCGTCACCCTGTTTTCTTCATGGCGTTATTCACTATATGAATTTCTAGTTTACTCCCCTCCAAATCCCACCAGAATGCAATCCCATTAGAAAGGGACAGTGCATATTTTGTTTTTCTCTCTAGTCATGATTCCTAGAAAAGTATCTGAAACACAGTAGGTGCCTAATAATATTTCGTTGAATGAATGAATATACCTGGAGTGTCTAGATTCCCCGAAAATCTGCATTTCCCACCCTCGCCTAACAAAGTTCCAGAAATTTCTACAGTAAAAGTCATTTCTTTGAATAAAGTTATAAATATTCAGGGGAATCCGATTGTAAAGCAAATTTGGTATTTGGACAAAGCAGCAATAGCCAAGGGGTGCCCGTTAAAACCTTCGTAGGAACTACTTTGTCAGGTGGGCAGATTTTTCTCTAATAAAAAACAAAGCCAGGAGGATTTGGGGAAAGTGGGTGAGATGGCTCGAGTGACACCAATGTAGTTCAGAACAGGGGCAGTGAACGTGAGAATACTGAGAAGCTAGTTTCCCGGGACCTGAATGCAAGAAGGGGAAGTGGGAAGAGCTAAACCGCTGGACTTGGCTGCTTTAGTGCTGCCTGGGATTTGACTAATCCACGGATCCACGGGCGGCTTGCCTTCCCTCTGCCTTCACCCGAGAGCTCGCGCAGCACCTTGTTAAAGTCCTCACTACGAAATCAGCAAAAATGCTCTCCATTTTTTCTCTGTTTTAGTTTCTTTTTCCAGAAAAAAAATCCATTATTTGTGTAACACCATCTTAGATCTAAAATGTTTCTAATGTCTGCTTATAATCTTCTTGCTGCAATTTAAGCAAAAAAATTTTTTACACTATATCAAATAGAAAATATTCAGAGAGCTTCAAATTCTGTACTTAAGTCAGCTGAGGGGTTTTTAAAGTCAGCTTTATTTGCTGTGGGGGTTGGGCGAGCAGGGAGTTTATTGGATGGACTCCAGCCAGTATTCATAAACCAAATTTAGTCAAACCACTTTGTTTAGGCACTTTACCTCAGTTTTCTCCAGTTTAAAGATCCCAGATCCTTAAGCCTTTCCTATGGGGCCTATTTCACAAATCTTTAATTAGTTTTGTGGTTTTTTCCTAAAACCATCTAAATTATTTTTCCCCCCATAATGATATGAAAGCTTTCCAACCAGGAGATTTCTTTTGAATTCCTGAGTTCTAAAGTTTGCATTTATATCATCGCTAGGAAAAGCATGTAATCTACATGACTGTTTTCATCTACATGACTTTCACTAATTTATGTTTTTTCACTATAACTCTACCATGACAATCAGCTCATAAACACTGTCAGAGTATGTACCCTAGACCTAGATTGTTCAAAATTCAGTAAAATAATAATTTTTAAAAAAGAGAGAGATTAGAAAGAAAGATTAAAATGTATTGTAGGGATAACTGTACATGCTTAGTCAGGGATAGAGAAATGAAAACTTCAGTTTTAGACAATTCAATAGTTACCAAAAAGCCTCAATTAGGCACTTTCACTAATCCTCTCTGAAAAGTGAGATTTTTTGGTATCCTTGAGGGAGGTTTTTGTGTGTAGAAAAGTCTATTTTAAACTTTTAAAAAATTTTATTTGAGGTACTGGGGGCTGGGGAATGAACCTGGGACCTCGTATGTGGGAAGCCGGTACTCAACCACTGAGCCACATCAGCTCCCCCGAGTTGGTTTTTATGTCTGTTTTTGCTTGTTGTTGGTTGTTTTTTTTAAAGGAGGTACCAGGGACTGAACACAGGACCTCCCATGTGGGAAGCAGACACTCAGCCTCTTGAGCCACATCTGCTCCCCAGACCTTTTTAATTAAACTTACAAATTCTAAAAAGAAGTTCTTCATTAAGGTGTTAAATTCAGCTTACAAATATTATTCTAACTCCGGTAAATATTAGCAATCGTATTTAACGGCCATCAATTAGTACTTGATCTCATTTGCAGTTAAATGAACTCCTCTGACCACCTTAAACGCTATTTACAAATTTAATATATTCTTTTCTTTTTAGCATTGTAATTGTCTGATTTAAGAAACAAAATCTTCCTGGAACCAAATAAACTGTAAATCTAAGAATAAAAGTATAAGTAAAATGAACCTTAAGATTTATTTTACTCTAATGTGCATATGAACTCTATAGGGTTTCAAATTAAATCACAAGTCTAAATCCATTACCCATTTTTTTGCATATTTTAAACTGAAACTAAAATACTGATCTGTTAACCCTAATAGGACAAATTCCCAATATTGAAAGTACCTAAAGTACTAAGCATGCAGATTTCTTAAGACAAAATATGTTAATATCATGAAAAACTTTCTAATGCTTCTTGCAGTCGAAAGGAGAAAAAGGAAGAGAAACCTCTTTGCCACATCTGTCCTTTATTGGAGCAAAGGATGTCGGAAGGATTAGCATTCCCAGGAGAGTGGCTCAAGCCAGCTAAGAGATGCCCCTGCTTTGTAACAATTAACCATGTCAAAATGCCTACATTTTCCAAAGTTTGTGCAATAAACATATTTCTTTTGTAATAAAGTAAAACAGGATTTAACAATTATGCTTAAATAATTCCAAAACCTGCTCTCCATTGTTTTTGCAAATGGTCTAAAACTTGTCAACAGTGTGGTGTAGATGCTCAGTTGTGGTCTCAACCTCTGGAGGCTTTGGAGGCTGGGGCTCTACCCAGAAAAGTGCTGAAATCCATTGAAAACTTTACCTAGACCACACTGAGAGTGAATGTGATAACTCGGAGAGCAAAATGGGAGTCCAGAAAATACCCCAAAGCTTCCGTGCCAGGGCTGCCTGGCCCCTGCGAGCTCTGCACCCCTCCGAGAAGTGGAAGGGCTCCTAGCGGGCTATAAAGGGTGAGTAGACTGTGTTATTGTTAACACTGACTAAAGAGATAAGAGTTACCATGAATGCAAGGAGAGGTCCTCAGGTCTGCAGGGGAAGCCTGTTCCGGGAGCTTACTGCTGTCTGGAAGGGTAGCTTCTGGGGCTCGCTGCTTCCTCGACAATCGTCCTGGAGAAGATGCGGTTTTGGTGCGCCTGTCTCCACCACAAGAGCTCCCTTCTCCCTTCCATACCTCCATTACCACCCCCCTCCACCCCTCTCCCTCAGTGACCCATTTGAAATTTAAGAACAGAGTAGAAAAGCATTGTGAGATGCAGCGTGTATATGCGATATCTGTGTGATATATAAAATGGGTGGCAAAAGGCATACAAAACCCAAGTTCTCCTAAGCGTGGCTCTGCTAGGCTCTCTGAACCTCAGTTTCCTCATGCTTCTAATGCGGATAGGAGTGCACACTTCCCAACATGCCTGTCGGGCTGAAATGAGATCCGGTCTGTGCAAGCACCAAGCCTAGTGCTCGACTTCATTCATGGTTTGAAGAGAAACCAGTGCATCTCTCAAATTATGAAGATATGGGCGACTTCAGACCAGCTTTGTTGCAGTCTGGTTATTTTCCTTCTTTACTGCTACATCAGGCCTCCTCAGCTCTTTCCCATAACTGAGCTAAAGACATTTCCATCGTGATATTCACATCCCACATAAACTGTGTCAAAACCCATATGTACATCATTGACCGTGGAAATGCAGAGATTTTGAATTTATGACCCTCCCGTGTAGTGTTAGCATCTAGGGACTCTGGGGCAAAGGTCCTTTCCCTCTTCAGTTGTCCACAATCTGTGCTCACTCAGTTCTTACCTCCTCAAGGACGGGGTCTTTCCTGGCAGCCTCGGCCCACTCACCTCCTCCCTTCTTCAGTGTTCCTATTAGCACTCCTACAGAGACCCAGCCATGGAAATCATAGCCCCTAAAGGGCCCCATTTATTGAGCATTTTGTATATGTCAGACACTTGCACAGTGCTCTTTT
>JAQZBX010046798.1:0-20665 GCA_029593785.1 Cabassous unicinctus | reverse complement strand
ACGGCGCCGCGCGAGCCAGCCTGCCCTCACAAGGAGGCGCCGGGAAGCGAACCCGGGGCCTCTCATATGGTAAACGGGTGCTCTATCCATTGCGCCACACCCACTTCCTGCCGTGAGGTTGCTGCATCAGCCCACCGCACCGCTCAGGCCGGCGTGCCCTCACAAGGAGGCCTCTGGGACGCGAACCCGGGCCTCCCATATGGTAAACGTGGGCTCTATTCACTGAGCCACACCCGCTTCCCATGCTCTATTCTTTTGATATAAGTCTTCTATAATCTAAAACTTTAAAAATAAAGTTTATTATATGGAAAAAATAAAATAAAATGCATATGCATAAGCCATATTTTCAAGAATTATTATTCAACACGTTGAAGGCTAATTCTAGAAATCAGGCACTTAACTTTGAATGCTGAATCAAAAATAATAATAATTCATATCTAGCTACTTATTTCTAAACATTTTTAAGGAAATGAAATAAAAATATATGAGGAAATTTTTACACATTCAAAAGCAGCTTACTGCAAGATAGCTCCATCCATTGCCCCACAGGATTTAAGCCCCCACTCAATTAGAAGCAGAGTGGGCATCACCATCCCAAAATCCTCAAGGTTGGGAATTGAAAAATGGATTAAGTAGCCTTATTATTATTCTACTATAGACTTAATATTATTCTAGCAATGGAAGAACTCTTATTATTCATGTAAAGGCAGTGGCCACCAGAGGTTCTGAGGAATGGGAGAGGGAAGAATAAGTGTAATATAGGAGCATTTTCAGACATTGGATTTGTCCTGCATGACACTGCAGTGATGGATACAGGCCATTGTATATTTTGTCATAACTTATACAATTGTGTGGGACAAAGTGTAAACTATAATGTAAACTGTGGTCCGTGGTTAGTAGCAATGCTTCAATATGGGTTCATCAATTGTAACAAATGTACCACACTAATGAAGGATGTTGTTAACATGGGAAAGTGGGGGTGGTGGTGGAGGGAATTGGCTGAGAAGGAAGTAAAACAGTACCGGGAAATTCCCAGTAGAAAAATCCTCTAACAATTGTGGTTGGGAAAAACCCAGGTGCCCATCCGGGTCTGATAAGAATCAGCACGTCATGCTCCAAAGATCAACCACTCCCCCTCCCTGCTGGAACGCTAACGGCAAACATCAGCTTCTGGAACTGTGCCTGCTTGCTTTGCTCATGACCTCATATAAAAATGTATATGTTTAACCCAATCCTGCCTTTTGGCGCATGCGGGGAGGAGTGGCACATGTGGGAAAGGAATCTATAAAAACTGCAGTCTCTGGACGTTAGGCGCGACTCTCACTAGGGAGTGCGCCCCGGCCAGTAATAAAGGTTCCATTAAATTTTCTCCTGGGAGTCATTATTTGCATGAAGTGTTCCACTTCATGGCATATGGGAAGCCCTTATATTCTATATGTAACATTTATGTAATCTAAAGCTTCTTTAAAAATAAAGAAATTAATTATTAAAAAATAAAAAAATTTTATGGTAAGGCCAAAAAAAAAAGCAGCTTACTCAAAGTGTGGTCCATTTATCCCTGCCAGTATATGACCAATTTTTTACTAGTCAGTGATGAGAAAAGTACAGAATTGAGAGTAATTTTAGGAACTCTAAAGGGCCTGTTTTAGAAAATCTGTCTCATATTGTGTGCTTTTCATTTGTATCTAATAACTCATTTATCCCTTTTTGTCTTTGACAAAATTATTCATCCAATATGGATTGATTTAAAAAAAAATACTGAACCTCCATCATAGACAGCTTTGAGAAAATAGTTTTCAGAGTTTTGACAAGCAAAAAGTCAAAGTATTAATATATCCACTTAATATTTATCACATATCCTTATTTTACCTGACTCTCTGTTAGTCTAGGAGAGAAAAAGTGAATAAATTGCAGTCTCATTCTTCAAGGAAATCAATTTCAGGGAAGGATTACAGATAAATGAAGAGGAACCACAGACTTTATTGTAAGTACAATGAGAGTGGATAGTACAAGTGCTATGGGAGCTTGAATGAAGCACACAAACTTGGAAAGTGACTCATGGGATAACATGATACTCCAAGTTTTGAGACTTAATTAAGTGAATAATAGATATGAGTATCTAATTTGTGGATGAAGATGGAAATATGAGAAAATTGCTTTGGATCAGAGTGGATTAATTTTAAGCTATAAGGGGAAAAGAGCTTTATAAAACACATAAGGAAGTTTGTAGTATATATTTATGTTTTAGATATATTGTTCTGGCTATAGCATAGATAATATCTTGAAAAGATGAAGGAGAATGTTGGTGTCAGAGAAATTTGTCAGTGGGATAGAGAGTAATCCAAGCTAGAAAGATGTCCCTGAATCTTGCATCACCTATTTTCTTTTCCTTCAACACTCATTTGGCCTTCCTACAGAGGGTCCAACAAGGTTAATCCTTTCATTCATTCAGCTTTCCCATAACTATATGAGAAGTTATAAATATCTAGAAAAAACTCTCACATGCTTGAGAATTGTTTGGCTATGGAGTGAAAAAATAAACAAACTAAAAAAAAAAAGGGTCTTAGCCATGGAAAAATAGCATAATTGGCATATCTGAATACCTACCCCAAATGTAGTCATGGCGTGGATGACATGAGGAAGCTTGAAAAAATAAAAATAGGTATAGAGCACACCCAAAATATCTACTGACAGGGATGTCATGTTGTGAATGGGAGGTCACCAATCATGAAGGTATTACCTAAAGTGAGGTCAGAAGATGATATAGGAATAGGTCATTGAAAATGTATGGAGAGGATGAATTAAAAGAGAAGGAACTTAGATTAATAAATCATGATTAATGCTCTAATATGATTATATCTAGGATGAATGACATTCTTGCTAATCTTCTCTTCAGTACTATTTCAAGAAAATACACAAAAGTAGTGATCTCTAATAAATCTGTTGATATATCATATGTCAAGTTGGCTTTGGTGACAAATGATATTATCAGCATTCAGGTAAAATTACATGCTCTAGAGACTCACCAAATCTACTTACACAATATTTTTTCTCCATTAAAAAAAAGGAGGGAAGGAGTAGTGAAGGACAGAATATAAGAGGTTGAGTAGATTTGACAACACAACGTTATCAAACACACTAACCATGGAGAAAATTTTAAGTGAATACATTTGTTAATTCCACTTGAATCTGCACTATTTCTTATCTTTTTTGACTGAAATTGAAAAGAATCAATGGCTACATATCATGTATCTGGGACCTTATTAATCTGCTCCTGCATGCATACAATCTCAGGCACAGCAGTTGCAATTTTGGCTACTACTTGATTGAGACTGCAGTAGTGTACAGTCATTCTCCAGGATCCATCTTGTTTCTTTAGGGGTCAAACTGGATAATTAAACCAAGATACGACAGGGACTACATCACTGCCTTCTTTAGTTCTTTAATGGTAGTACTAATCTCCTCCATCCTCTCCAGGTGATATTGTTTTTGATTTACTTAATTGGCTGTGGGGTGTGGGGTCAGCTTTATTAGCTTCTATACAGCCTTCTCCACTATGGTAGCTCTTACTCCAGAGGCCAAGGATGTAATGTGGATATTATCTACAGTTATATACTCAGGGACCAGGGAAGTATCCAATAGATGCATCTATTACTCATTGGATCCACTGAAAGCCAGACTTTAGCCAGGACTTCATTTGTTATCTGTTCCCCTTAAGCATTCAGTCTTACAAAGGGGCCATGATGATATTTTGAATCACCAGGTATCAATATCAACTCAAATGCTATAGCCCAAAAGTTCTTAAAATGTCTGAATATTCCCTTTACCTCGGGAAAGTCAACCAAGTAAATGGCTATGAGTCAATTTGTGAAAGGACTGAAAGGATTATTACAGATTTTACTTGCTACAGTATATACTTGCAGGAAGAGTCTTTCACCCTGGCGACCAGGACACCTTCTCAGTTAAAGGGTTCTGAATAATAAAAGTGGTCCAAGCTAGGAACTTGGCCAGGAATTTTGGCATTTTACTGTGGCCACCTCCTGCCAATTCCTGTTCCTTCATTCTTTGTGTGTGTGTGTATGTGTGTAAACGGAACATTTAAAAAAATCAATTTTATTGAAATGTATTCACAGACTATTTCAATTGATCCAAAGTGTACTCATTGTCCACAAGAGGATTCTCTATGCTGTGTAGTCCCATGTTTCATCCTTTAGTTTTCCTTCTAATTATACACTTTACCTTAAACTTTCCCTTTAAACCACTATCATAACCAAATATTAGCACTGCTAATTACAATTACTATAATATGCTATCGTCACCTCTACCCATTTACAAACATTTACAAACAACCTTTTTACAACTTATGCACAAATTAGGTTTCAGATTTCCATTATCTATCCACATTCTATATTCTAGTGACATATGTTCTACCTATTAAGTCCATGAGTTTGCTTATAATAATTAGTTCTTATCTGTGAGATCATACAAAATTTGTCCTTTGTGTTTAGCTGGCTTCACTCAACATAATGTCCTCAAGGTTCATCCATGCTGTCATATGCCTCACTACTTCATTTCTTCTTACAGTTGAATAATATTCCATTGTATATATATATGTATCAACATTCATCCATTCATCAGTTGATGGACACCTGGGTTGTTCCCATCTTTTGACAATTGTGAATAATGCCACTATGAACATTGGTATGCAGATGTCTGTTCAAGTCACTGTTCTCAGTTCTTCTGGATATATACTTAGTAGTAATAGTAGTATTGCAGGATAACATGGCATATCTATATTTAACTTCCATGGGAACCACCAAAGTCTTCCACAGCAGGTGCAACATTCTACATTCCCACCCAGTGAATAAGTGCTCCTATTTCTCCATACCTTTTCCAACACTTCTAGTTTTCTGTTTTTATTAATAGTGGTGATTCTAATAGGTGCAAATGATATCGCATTGTAGTTTAGATTGGCATTTCCTTAATAGCTAGTGATGTTGAACATTTTTTCATGTGTTTTTCACCATTTCTATTTTCTGTTTGGAAAAATGTCTCTTCAATTCTTTTGCCCATTTTTAAAATCAGATCGTTTGTCTTTTAATCATTCAGTTGTAGGATCTTTTTATATATAATGGATATTAAACTATTATCAGATATGCAATTTCCAAATATCTTCTCTCATTGAGTAGGCTGCCTTTTCACTCTCTTGACAAAGCCTTGTGGAGTGCAGAAGTGTTTAATTTTGAGGAGGTCCCATTAATCTATTTTTTCTTTCATTTTTCAAGCTTTGGGTGTGAGTTTTAAGAACCTACCGCTTGCCGTCAAATCTTGAAGATATTTTTGTACATTATCTTCTAGGATTTTTATGGTCCTGTATTTTATGTTTAGGTCTATGATGATTTTGAATTAATTTTTGTATAGAGAGTGAGACAGGGGTCCTCTGTTATGTTTTTGTTTATGGATATCCAGTTCACCCAGCACCATTTGTTGAAGAAACTGTTCTGTCCTAGTAGAGTGGACTTGGTAGCCTTGTCAAAAATCAGTTGACCATAGAGGTGAGGGTCTGTTTCTGAACTCTCAATTAGATTCCATTGATCATTGTGTCTTTTTTATGGCAATACAATGCTGTTTTGACCACTGTAGCTTTGTAATATGTCTAAGGTCAGGAAGTGTGAGTCCTCTGACTTCACTCTTCATTTTTATGATGTTTTGGATATTTGGGTCCCCTTTTCCTTCCAAATAAATTTGGTAATTGTTTGTTTTTTTTTAATTTCTGTAAAGTAGGCTGTTTTTGGAATTTGGATTGAAGATGCATTGAATCTATAAATCAATTTGGGTAGAATTGACATATTCATGATATTTAGTCTTCCAATCCATGAACACAGAATGTTCTTCCATTTGCTTAGGTCTTCTTTGATTTATTTTAGCAATGTTGTCTGGTTTTGTGAGTACAGATCTTTTACACCCCTAGTTAAATTAATACCTAGATATTTTATTTTTTTAGTTGCTATTTTAAATGGATTTTTTTTCTTGATTTCCATCTCAGATTGTTCATTACTAGGGTATAGGAATACTACTGGTTTTTTCATATTAATCCTGTACCCTTTCAAACCTTTCCCCAGTGACTACAAGGTTTTTCATATACACCCTGTATTATGTTGAGGACGTTTTCTTCTGTAGCAGTTTGGCATTGTTTATGAATTCCAAAAATAGATATTAGATTGTGTTTGTAAACTTGTCTGTTCCTCTGTGCATATTTGATTGTATTAAATTCAGAGGTTTTACTTTTTCTTGATTAAATAATTATTAAGGCTTTGATTGTGCCTCAGTGGGCCTGGACTCACAGAGAAAATGACATGACAGAGGAGTTAGCTGGAGTTTTGGATGCTGGAGCCCTGGGAAGTAAACGCACAGGAGAAGAACACAGAGGAGTAGAGACAGCTCCAAAGACACAGCAGAGGCCCTGGGAAGAAAGAGAGCCTGACAGTTTACAGTTGACCTTGGGGGAAGAACTGAGCAGCTGAGCCAGAGAGGAACGAGCCCAGGAGAGAGACAAGACTTATCCGAGCCTACAGCTGATATTGGAAGAAGCTGGGACCATGAAGCCTTAAGAGAAAGAAGGAGGCTGAACCCTTGCAGATGTTGGCAGCCATCCTACTCCAAAACATGGCTGCAGACTTTGGTGAGGGAAGTAACTTATGCTTTTTGTCCTGGTAACTTAAGCTTCTACCCCAAATAAATACCCTTTATAAAAGCCAACAGATTTCTGGTATTTTGCATCAGCACCCCATTGGCTGAATAATACACCTTTTTTTCCTATCTCTTGAAATGTTTTTATCAAGAAATGATGCTGGGTTTTTTCAAATGCCTTTTCTGCATCAATCAGATCATCACATGGTTTTTCCCTTTGATGACTTAATGTGGTGTATTACATTATTTGATTTCCTTGTGTTGAACCACCCTTGTATATCAGGAATATAACCCAATGCATCATGGTGTATAATTCTTTTAATGTTATTAGATTCAGTTTGCAAGTACTTTGTTGAGAAATGTTACATCATATTCTTCAGAGAGATTGGTCTGTCTTTTTCTCTTCTTGTAGTATTTTATCTGGCTTTGGTATTAGGCTGATGTGGGCTTCATAAAATGAGTTAGGTAATTTTCCCTTCTCTTCAATTTTTTTGAAGAATATAGGAGTATTGTTATTAATTTTTTTTGAATGGTTGGTATAATCCACCTGTGAAGCCATCTGGTCCAGAGATTTTCTTTATTGGGATTTGTTTATTTTAAAGAAACTTTAGATTACATAAACGTTACATAAAAAAATATAAGGAAGCCCTTTATACCCTACTCCCTACGCCTCCCACACATTCCCATATTAACAACATCCTTCATTAGTGTGGTACATTTGTTACAATTGATGAATACATTTTGAATCATTGCCACTATATATGGGTTATAGTTTACATTATAGTTTACACTCTGTCCCATACAATTTTGTAAGTTATGAGAAAATATATAATGATCTGTATCCATCATTGCAACATCATGCAGGACAATTCTAATGTCAAAAAAATGCCCCCACATTACACCTATTTTTCCCTCTCCCTCCCCTCAGAACCTCAATGATAAAAGTTCTTCCATTGCTAGAATAACAATAAGTCTATTGTTAGAATAATAGTAAGTCCACTTTAGTCCATTGATCATTCCCCAGTTTTGAGGATTTTGGGATGGTGATGCCCCTCTGCCTCTAACTGACAGAGATTTAAATCCCATGGAGCAGAAGGATGGAACTAACTTGCTTGCAGTTTTAGACTCTCTCTGTTCTTTGGGATTGGTGTTGTCCATCATCATCACCTTGTTAGTTGTCCTGGGGGAGTCCAATGAACTGGAGAGTAGGTGTTGCAACTGCTGAAATTCAGGGCCCAACTAGCACATGGATGGACCAAAGATTTAAGTCTCTTGGACATAAACGTATCAAGTATAGCACTAAGTATAGGTTGAAATAGAAGGGGCAGAAGAGCTATGTTAAGGGAAACCACAAATGAGTCCAACTCTGTCACACTGGGGAGCATAAATTCCAAGGTAAGTCCCACTGGCAGGGCACAAAATTCCTGAGCTGTCAACCCTGCCTATAGTGTCTGGCTGTCTCCAGAGCCCTCAAGAGCCCCTTTATTTAAGGCAATATTTACGGTGGCAGTCAATGAGATCCTGCTGAGATGTGTAACCTTTGAAATGAACTCCGTACTCACTTTGAAGTCTCTTAGCACTATAAACTCATTTATCTTTATCCTTTCCCCCTTTTGGTCAAAGTCTTTTTCCAGTTGCATTGCTAGCTCGTGCTTGTTAGTACACCCTCAGTGCCAAGAAAGCTCATACCTGGGAGTCATGTCCCATGCCGGAGGGAAGGTAGTGTGTTTATATGCTGAGTTGGGCTTAGAGTGAGGCCACATTTCTACAACAAGGAAACCTCATAATACAAGGTTATTTTTGATGACTGATTCAATCTCTTTACTTGTGAATGATTTATTGAGGTCTTGTACTTCTTCTAGAAGCAGTATAGGTTGTTTGTGTATTTCTAGGAATTATTC
Organism: Cabassous unicinctus; assembly: GCA_029593785.1. NCBI lineage: Eukaryota > Metazoa > Chordata > Mammalia > Cingulata > Chlamyphoridae > Cabassous > Cabassous unicinctus. Next base: position 12,074 of record JAQZBX010046798.1, on the reverse strand, counting down.
CATTTCATATGGGTTGTCTAATTTATTGGCATACAGTTTTGTGCAATATCATCTTATGATCTTTTTTATTTCTTTGAGGTCAGTAGTAATGTCCGCCCCTTTCATTACAGATTTTATTTATTTGCATCTTTTCTCTCTTTTTCTTTCTCAGTCTATCTAAGACAGAAGAACAGATTGAGAAAAGAATGGAAAAAATTCATCAGAGGCTCATGGAATTGAATAATACCACAAAATGTTCAACGTACATGTCATGGAAGTTCCAGAAAGAGAAAAGAACAGAAAAGTGGCAGAAAGAATATTTGAAGAAATTTGGCAAATAATTTCCTAATGCTGATGCAAGACATGAAAATATACATCCAAGAATCCCAGGATACTACAAACAGAACTCATCCAAATAGACCCACACCAAGGCACATACTTATCAGAATATCAAATGCCAAAGATAAAAGAAAATTCTTAAAGAAGCATGAGAAAAGCAATTTATCACATACAAGGGATCCAAAATAAAGCTGAATTCATCACATACAAGGGATCCAAAATAAAGCTAAGTGCCAATTTCTCACCAGAAACCATGGAGGTGAGAAGTCAGTAGTAGGTTATTGTTAAGGTACTAAAAGAGAAAAACTGCCAGTCAAGAATTCTTTATCCAGCCAAACTGTCCTTCAAATATGAAGGTGAGTTAAAAATATTCAAAGATAAACAGGAACTGTGAAAGATTGTCAATGAAAGACATGACCTACAAGAACTACTAACAGGAGTTCTGCAGGTTGAAAGAAAGACAGGACAGTGTGCCTTGGAGTAATGTGAAGAAATGAGGAAATCAATAATAGGTGGGAAAAGGGAAAATTCATAAATATATGGAGAATAAACAACATACTCTTAAACAATGAGTGGGTCAAAGGAGAAATGGCAAGAGAAATTATTAAATATATCTCAAGATGAAGGAAATGAGAACACACTTACCAAAACTTATGGAACACAGTGAAGGCAGTACTGAGAGGGAAATTTATAGCCTACAATGCTTACATTAAAAGAGAAAAAGCTAAAATCAAAGACCTAACTGCACACCTGGAAGAACTAAAAAAAGAACAGGAAACTAATCCCAAAGCAACAAAGCAAGCAGAAGAAAAGAAATAACAGAGATTAGAGCAGAAATAAATGAAGATGAGAAAGAAAAAACCAATGGAGAAAGTCAACAAAACCAAAAAATGCTTCTTTGAGAAGATCAATAAAATTTTCCTTCATTCTTGCTTTCTTCCAGTGTAGATATTAAGCAGATCTCTTATTGGTTGTCTATTTTTCTCCTAATGACACTATGCTCTACTGTCTCCATATCTCCCTGCAGATAAAGTGCCCTTACCTTGCTTGTTTTTAAAGTAATTGCATTTTTCCTGGCTTCTGGTAATTACTTGCCCCCACATGTCCTATATTATTTCAAGGCTCCATCATCTGTATAGATACCAATCAGTCTAGCTCTCTGGCTGCCTCTTCTACTGTCAGGAATGAGGAGAGACACATCTGAACATTCTAGTGATTCTGGTGCTCATTTCACCAGTGAATTCCTTAGCAAATGTTGTGTCCTCCAGGCATTTCCAAAGATTATCACCCTTTAATTATGCTCTTGCCAGTACATGCTTTCTATTTCTTGCAGCTCATTCAAAGTGTAATCTCACTGGGACTTAACCCTAAATAGTACTTGACAACCAGTAGAGGAGATGGTGGATATGCCTGAGAGTGAAAACCATACCCTTGTCTGGGAGAGATCTCTTCAGTGTCTTCTTTCAAAAGGTTAGCTTTAAATCTTAAAATGGAGCCAGGTACCACTTTGCAAACTATGAGGGTTTCAGGCGGTATGCAGAACCAAAGCATCAGGACCTTTCATCCACATATGCACATCGCATGTTTCAGGGGCCCAGGTTTTCCCAATCAAGGCCTAGACCTAAATATAACAGATTGTTTTTCTGAGTATTAAATGATTATTGAGTTTTTGTCTCAATTATCAAGCCTAGAGTTGACTCCTCAGCTGTGTCCTCTAGTTTATGGCAAGATGTAAGAGACTCTTTGCAAGCTGTCATTGTTAGTTTTTACTATTTGTTAGCACCCTTCAGTTTCTCATTATCTCTCTGCTTGGTGGCAATACAATATAATAATAACAAGACAGCTACATTTTTCTTCTAGACATTATTCCCCCATATCTTTCAAATACTTCAAATCATTACATTAGAAAGGACAGTTCCCATCACAAAAATGTTTTCCCACATCACCATTAGTGAAATATTCAGCAATTGGGCCAACGCTTTTGTGACAGGGACTGAAAGTGTCCACATTCCATGCAGGATGGGGTTCTTCTTGCTAGCTGTGAAGTGTGTGATCAATACCTTCTTTTACCACATGCTTTCTTGGACAATTCCACTCCCTTTAGCATCTGTATTGGTTCTAGTACTCCAAGAAGCAGACACCAAGATGAGGGTAGACATTCATTAGATTTACTGGGGAAATTCCTTTGAAGTATTAAGGGTTAGGAATGAGGAGAGATTGAGTGAGGCCTTAGAAGATGATGCAGGTCAGCTACCTGTGAAGTGGAGAGGGAAAGAAAGACTAATAGCATCAGCCCTTTTAGTGCAGCTCTGTGAAGGTCTCAGCCTGGCCCATGGGGAGTACTCAACAAAGGTTGCCCATTTAATGACTCCCACTTCTGGCAGGAATGGTCCAGCTCTAGATCCCTTGCTGTGTAAAGTCATTGGCTCAGAGCAACCAAGAGAAGTGTGAACTTTGTGTGAGTGCCATGGTATATCCAAAGGTGAAGCAACCAGAGGCAGTGAGTCAACTCTGTTACCCATATTGGGTTCCCTTGAAGGGACGAATGAGAGTTGCATGTGAATGGCCACCATACTCATCGTAAGGAAAAATCAGACAATTCCAGATTGCAGGACACTTTAAAAAATAACTGGCATGTAGTCTTAAAAAAAAATCAAAGTCAAAGAAATATGAGAAAATGTCACATATTAAAGTAGAATAAAGAGATATGGCAACCATATGCAATGCTTGATCATGGATTGGATCCCAATCCTGTAAATAATTGCTATAAAGGACATTATAGAGACATTTGACAAAATTTGAGTATGGACTGTGGATTAGGTTAGTATCAACATCATTTCCCTGGCATTGATGACTGTTTTGTGGTTATGAAAATCAATGTATTTATTCTTAGAAAATATACATGAAGCATATAGGGGTAAACAGGATCAGTGTCTCCAACTTACCTCTCAAATCTTTCATAAAAATAGTATAAGCATGTACATATATACACACATATAGGAAGAAAGAGACAAATTATAAAAGAAATGGGGCAAAATGTAAAAAACTGGTGAATCAGTATAAAGGGTATGCAGCATTGATTTTATTAGTCTTGCAACATTTCTGTAAGCTTGAAATTATATCAGGTTTAAAATACTTTAAATTTTATGAGAAATATGTAGCAGGCAGTAAATTAATTAAAATATTATGTTATTTTTCAGGAAGTTGTGATGTCTGTGGATTTTGCCTGCTTTTAAATTTATTCTTTCTTCTTAATATCCTAAATAAATATCTTTTACTTAATTTTTAATTATTTTTCTGCATCAGGTCCTAGAAAACATAAATATGCACCTGGCTTATGTATAGAGAAGTAAAAAAAATGACCTACATAAAGAGAGAAAGATGATGTGTTCACACATACACACACATAGAAACTAGAAAAAAATTAGTTTCCTCAAGTTTCTGATCTCAGGAAATCCAGTTTCACTTCTGCCTAGCTCCTATGAAATTCCTCTCTATATCTGTATTAAATAACATGCCATTGGTTAACATTGATTTAAGTGGGATCATTTTAAAACCAGTAGATGCCTCTTGATTTCTAGACTCAAGAGTTTATACCTATATAAAATAAGTGCTGCTCAGTTTATTCTTTAAATGTTCATTTCTGTTCCATTTGTTTGATTTCCTTTTTGAGATAGCATTTATTAGCTTATTTTGGAACTCTGTGGTCTATATTCTGTACCAATTCTCAGAATTTTCTTCTTTTCATTTCTTTTCTACATTCCAAGTATTAACTAAGTGGCTCTTGCCTAAATTGTTGACAATTTCAATTCTGCTAGACCATAACATGTATATTATGTCTGCAAGAATAACATGCTATTTCTTTTGGTTTCAATGCATTTCTTTCTTTCATGGCCATTCTTATTTAATAGAAACATTGTTATCTCTTTATTGAAAATATCAAATATATAATTTCTTGTATTATTTCTATCTTCTATTTCCTAGAACACATTGTTTTTAAAGAAATTTGTTTTGTGTTTACTTTTCTCTTTATTAGTCTTTAAATGGAAATAATAAATTCTATTATGTTTGGACAGCCAGACTAAAGAGGAAAATCCTTCCCATTATTTTCATTATACATGAGAATTGATAGAATTTATCTTTTACATCTAACTGCAAGGCAAGTAGCATTATAAAATGTGTTACTTAGTGACTAGCATCTAGCAAGACACATCCCAAATTCATTGTGCAAAATATATCCCATAAAATACTTCACCTAGCTAATTACACATTCTAAGCATGGGTCCAATGGAAATATATGACCATCAGAATGAAATACATGACAACAATAGGCTAAACCTTATTTCAGTCTAAAGATGATTTTATAAAAAGGAGAGAAAGAAAAAAAATTTTCAGAATTAGATTTATACTGGGGCAAAAATTCTGTATCTGCCTCCTGCCTTTGATGTATCTTTATTTCAATTCATCAAAAGACCTCCTTAAGCAGCCTACATCCCACTGTGGCTGTAGAAATAGTAGCAGTTGGGAAAGGTGGTGATGGTATAGATCAGGGGTTCTTAACCTTTTTGTCCCACAGACCCCTTTGCCAGGTGAAAATCATGGATCCCTTATTAAGTCCACACAGTACTCTGTATTATTTAATAAATATATCACACCCACACCAACAAGTCCCCACAAGAATAATGTTTTTTTGAATTTCAATTTAAGCTCATGGACCCCTTATTAAGAAACCCTGGAATAGATAAAACTGGTGAATCAGGCAGAGTCCCAGCATGAAAACAAAAATCTCACAGAAATATAAGTCTAAAGATAATTTAATGAAGTTACTATTAAGCATTTGTAAGTGGGGTTAAGGAAACAAATGTGGATGGTGAAAAAAATGGATGTTGGGAGACCCAGAGACTAAAATCAGAAAGAATTTATAAATGAATCTCGGGTCCTGAGAGGGAAAGGGTAGAAAAGGAATTACTGGGTAGCTGTAAGAGTTGCAGCTGCCAGACAAATGCTGTATGGGACACACGCAGTCAGAATCTTGAGGTCAAAGCAGGCCCAAGCTCTCTCTTCTTGCACTCTCATCTCCTGCCAGTGCCTCCTATTAGCTCAAGCCAACCAAATTCCAGAGGACATAGGAGCCTGGGGTGTGCAGTACAAGAGAATCAGGCTTCTGGTCAACAGATCAGTGCAGAAAAGACAGCAATGATCTGAAGAGTCAAATGAAGCAAGAAGCAGATACTTCTAGCTATCTCTATTGTGTGGGTTCCTTTCATCTATATTGAGTCATTTTCCATTTTTCTACCTAGATATTCATTTTAGTGTGTGTGCGCTCTGCTCATCTGAAGTACTTTCCATTCAGCCCCTGCATTCCATATCATGGGAGAGATGCTGCTTCAGGCTGACTGACATCTTGGCTCCCAAGTTACAGCCACCAGTGAGCAAGCATTACCTGTCATTTGTGTCCCAATTATTTAGTTCTTTGGTTGGAGATGTGTTGGTGTCTGTGTATATTTGTGTATGTTTGCCTTTTTATATTTGTTTTTGTTTTTAGGAGGTGGAAATCAATCATTCATTCTGGATTTTTTATTCCATTTGATTAGTTTACTATAAAGTCCTCTCATTATGGAGATACTGAAGTGTTTTTTTTTCCCAAAAATACATTCATAATAATTCATTTTAAAAATGTGAAAAAGGGTCTCAAAGGCATTTATTTGCCCTTCCATCCTCCTTTAAGTTCTACTATCTACTTGAGAAGAAACAGAAGTCCATGGTGGGGGTTTCTATGTTTTATTTGTTTTTTAGGCCCTACAAAGCATCTTTTGGAAACCTGCCCTAAGCTCTTTTGTCCTAAGTGCATAGACCATAGGGTTTAGGGCAGGGGGGATGATGTTGTGCAGCACATTGAGTAGAACTGGAATCAAAGTAGCCTTAGTCTCCCCCAGGTGAGTGACTGAAACCACAACAACGACAGTATAGAAAAAAAAGATGAGGATGAGGTGGGAGCTACAAGTGCTCAGTGCCTTGAATGCAGCTTTGGTTGAGTTCAGTCTAAGTATGGAGCGCAGAATGAAAATATATGACAATATTATAAGATTTAGGTCACTTCCCATGAGAAGCCAACCCAGAACTAGTTGACAAATGCTGTTTGGCCTCCTGTCATCACAAGCTAGGCGTGTGACCCCAAGGTTAGAGCATAGACAATGCTCAATCTCATTCTTGGAGCAATAATTGCGTTGGGCTGCGAGCACAGGCACTGGAATGACAAACAAGCCATTTCTAAACACCATGAACAGGGTAGCTTTTAAGATTAAGGCATTGGTGACAATTGATGAGTAGCGAAGCGGGTGGCAAATGGCCATATATCTATCAAAAGCCATGCAGAGGAAGATACCAGACTCCATTCCAACAAAGTAGTGAATTGCATAGATCTGAGCAAAACACTCAGGCAGGCTAATGACCTTGGCATCAAACCAGAAGATGGCCAGGATCTTGGCCATCACAGAGAGTATGCCTAAGAAATAGTACATGGGTTGCTGTAGAGTAGAGTCCTGGCAGATGGTGGTGAGGATGAGGGTGTTAGCACCAATTGCTAATAGGTAGAGGAGTGCAAAGGGCAAGGAGAGCCAGTGTTGCCATCTGTGAATGCCCGGGAATCCCATCAGGATGAACTCAGACACCTGGAATTTTGAGCTATTAGAGACTTTAAGAGAACCAGGCATATTTTCCTAAGGAAAAAAAATTTCAATGTTGCTGTCTCCAGGCATAATCACAATTAAACACCATTTTAAAATTGTCTCCACATAATGCGATTTTTTGCTGTAACAGAATGAATTCTGTAGTCCATCTATTATAATAAGAAAACTCTAGGATTTTACCAGCAGAAGAAAAACTTAAAAGTAATTACCAATGTTTACCATCCAGAGAGAAAATTCAACGTGAACCACAAATCTCTATTTGCCTTGTCTTCAGTTTTCCCAGGTTAGGGTACTGTACAAATATACTTCTTTCCAGTTTTTTTTCATAATCTATCTTTAGTCCTTTGAAATATTTTTTGGAATCAAATGATGTTTTTGTTTCCCTCACATTTTACCCAATCTTGCTTGACTCAGATTTTTATTAACTGATATTGGCTAGAGTTTTAAAAATGATGAATTAGTAGAGATTAAATTTTGTAGCTGCACCATTCCATGTTGATGTATACCCAATAATGATTTATTTGGGCTTCTAAAACCTTGATAATATGGACTTTTAAAGAGTTGCAGAGAAAAAGCGTATTGCAAATTGAGAGAGAGGAAGTTTTTCTTGTATATTATACCTTGTGTGGGCTTCTGAGGAGGTTACAAAAGAATAGCTTAAAAGAAGTTAAGCCATCCTGACTGACCTTGTAAATTTAAGGAGCCATGCAATGGAGACACATAAACATGAAGTAATGTTTTTTTTTTTCTGGTAGAATCGTAGAGCACCTAAATAGACATAAAAATACAGAATTTAGATACAAGTAATAAGATGCTTACTATTCTAGAAACAAGAAACAAGAATTATATTAAATAACTGCCATGGGATGCTCAGAATCATGTTCAAAACTAGACTCATTATCTTTCCTCAAATTCTGTTGCTCTTCAGATACTTTTTATCCTGCACAATGGTCCAAGTAACCACACAGTCAGCCTAACCTAAACAAGAAAATCAGCTGCCCCCTTCCCTCACCCCTCCAAAGAATTGTTTCTTTCACTTGTGGAAGTAATTCGAGGAAAAGTCATGCACTTTTTCTCTACTGTACAACTGCTTCTGATGGAATTCCACCTGCTTCTATCCTTTCTGCCAGCAGTTTGATCTTTCTAAACCTGGTATTCCATTGCTTAAAACACATCCATGCCTTCACATTGTCCTTCAAATAAAGTTCAAACTCCTTTGTAGCATATAAGGTACTCAAATATGATACAAACCCACTGAGTGTCATCTCTTGGTATTAATCTCTTTTTATCCTATACTTCACATACACATAATAATTGCTGTTGAATTAGTTGATTTTGTTAGGCATTTCATTGTCAAAATGTTTGCATATTGGAAACTATTTCAGGTGTATGAAGGAAAAAAACATAGTAGAAAATAGGTACCAAAGTTTAAAAAGCATCTTAAAATTAGTATTGCCAGCAATTTTAATTAAATTTATTGTACGTTTATTCCTGGTATAACTGCTTTTAAATACAGAAAAAAAAATCAGAAAGAAAAGTCCCCTGTGATCTTGTCATACAACCATCAAGAGAATATTCTTATTAACAACTAGATGCATTTCCTTTCAGATATTTCTTCCTGCCTTTATGTTTGTATAAACATATGCTCACTAATAATAGATTAAATCATCCTTCTTTAATGATGGATGTAAAATGAGGAAAAGTGAAATAAAATATATTCATAGAAAAATTTAATGTTATAACATGCACAAACAGGCTTGCAGGTGAAGCTAATTTTATTTTGGGCATTTAGATAGGAGTTCTGAAGAAGTTCAGCATAGTAACTCCATTTTGAGAGCTTGGACATGCATAAGCCATTTAACTATGCAAGCCCAGGTGTTTCTGGCAAACATTCACTTATTATTACATATCTTTGTATTAAACCCACAGCCTGAATCTTTAATGTTTTCTCTACTTTATTTTAAATGTCATTCTCAGTTTAATAATTGTATGAAACAGTTAAGAGAAGGAGCAGATTTTATTACACAGAAGGAAAATAAACTCTTTTTAATATTTCTTAACAATTTGTGGTGAGCAAAAAATAGCATGAGGCTCTGTTATGTAAAACTGTTACTATATTAACTCTGAAGATAAGACAGCAGAGACTAAATAACAACTGGTTAGTTGTTTTAAAGATAAGGTAATTTCCAGAATGTTATATGACCCTGATTTTTTCAAATTGTAGGTCTATCCCACTTTGTGGCCAGTCCCTGCTGCAGCATGTTCCCAAAACAACAGAGGGAAAAGTTTAGGATGAGCAAAGGAATACTCTGGATTTAGCCAGTGGCTATGCCAAGGTTTCAGTACTTACTGTGCTTATGAGCAGAAACTCAGTGTGAAGTCTTGTCACTGGTAGAGGTTTTGTAGGGGGTGAAAACAAACTTTCTGAGAAAGGGGTTTACACTTGAGATAACATGTTCTCAGCTGATACAGGACACAGAAATTATAGGCTTCTGGAATTCATGTTAATAATTAGTTCAATGATCTAAGGATAATAGACCTCCTTTGGAGACCTGAGGAGGGAAAGGCCCATAGAGAAATTGAATTCCTAAGATGTTAAATCCCAAAAGATGAGAAAGGAGATTTTAACTCAGAGACATGTTTTCTCTGGAAGTAACCTGAGAATTTACATAAGCAAGAAAATGTCTTCATTATGAAACCATGATGAGCCTATAACATGTGGACAAGTTTATTACAGTGTTTGAATTCTTCTTAAGTAGAAGACATGGGTGGTTAATTTGTTTCTTTAAATATTCTTAAAGTGAAAAATATTTATAAATTCTAAAATATATATTGAGCTTCTACGGTGTTTGAAAATGTGGTGGGCATAAAATGATAAATAAAACATTCATGGTTCCTGCTATCATGGAAAATGTGTTCTAATGGGAAAGGGGGTAAATACTAAATACTAAATAAATAATCAAACAAACTTATAATTATAGTTTGGGGTGAGTGCTTTAAAGCAAGAGTACATAGGGATATGAGATCGTAGATTGGGGGAAATTAATCTAGTCTTGGTGTCAGGGAGGCTTGCCTGAAGAAATACTGTTATGTACTGAATCCAAATGTTTGTGTAGGAGTTAACTACGGTGTGTGTGTGGCAGAATTCCAGGAATTTGCAGACACTGAAATGAGAGGAGTCATAGCATATTCAAAATAATAAAAGAGGACAAATAATTCTGGATTCCCTAAACGTGGTGGAAATCGGATATGACATAAGATGAAACTGTTTACGTCACAGGGTCTATAGACCAGTGAGCAAATTTATTCTAAAATAATAAGAAGACACTAAAAGTTTCTAAGGAGAATTAGGACATAGAAACAATGTGGAGACCAGATAAAAAGTGGCAAGAATAAATGTAAGTAAGTCAGATAGGCAGCTACCAAAGCAGTCCTAGGGAGAAACGACTATAACTTGTACCAGCGCTGTTAGTCTCCTGAGAGTCAAATAAGATGAAGTTTAAATTAATTTATTTAGTTCATTCGTTATTATTATATTATGGAATCAGCTTCCTGGAGGGTATAGGTGACTTTCAGAAAGAATCATTTATTTTTGGAGTACCTAAGCCAAATTCATAGTGGGGTGGGTTAAAGAGTAAAAGGGAGACTATTAAAGGGAGACAGTGATGCAGACTATGACTTTAGGGAAGTTTAACTGTAAAAGCAAGGAAATACAGAGGAGAAGTTGGGTGAGTTCTTGGCGTTTAGAGTTGGGGTTTTGTTTATTTAATTCTTAAATCTTTGCTTGTTGTAAGGTTGTAGAAAATAATGCATGTTTAGATGCTGCTATAAACTATTTGAAAGAGAAAAAGAGATTGGTAATAAAATGGTGAGAAATGGATGAATTATCCTCTACACTTGCCTAGAAAAAACCTGGTGTGGTGAGAGCCACCTTCCACAACTCACATGCAAACCTGCAGCGACCTACCTCAGCAAAATGGACTTGTCATTTAACATCAGGAAAGGAGAATAAGATGTTTGCAGATATAGGAGCGTCTATTAGTCAGCCAAAGGGGTGCTGATGCAAAGTACCAGAACTCTGTTGGCTTTTATAAAGGGTATTTATTTGGGGTAGAAGTTTACAGTTACAAGGCCCTAAAGATTCCAACTCAAAGTACCATAAGGGGTACTTCTACACCAAAGTCTGTTGTCACATGTTGAAGCAATTTGGCGGGTGATGCCTGCGAGATTCAGCCTTCCTCTTCCTCTTAAGGCTCCAGAGGCCCAGCTTCTTCCCTTCTCAGCTGTAGGCTGGAGGGCTCGTTTCTTTTTGAGCTCAGCTGCTCTGTTCTCTTCACAAAGTCAGCTTTAAACTATTAGGGGAATAGCTCATCTCTCTTCCCTGGGCCACAGGATCAAAGCTGACAAGTTGTCTCCTCTTCCAGGTATATGGAGCTCTCTCTGTTTCTCTGTTTATTTCTCTGTGTGCTCCTTGAATGAATATCCATATAAATAGAGCCCACAAAGGGGGTGGGGACTCAAACTGTGTCACCCTAATGATGTGGTCGATTCAAAGCCCTAATCTTAACATAATTTAATCAAAGGCATCTCAGCTGAATATAATACAATCAAAGGTTATCATGCCTAGAGGAACAGACCAGTTTACAAATATAATTTATATCTCATTTTGGAATTCATAAAAAATATCAAACTGCCACATTGGGTTTGATATATTTTGTTATATTTAGTTAGAGGAAAATAAAAAAGTTACTATCTGTTAGTATTTCAGAGGAATGTTTGGATAAAGAACAGGAGGGAAGGTCCAAATTAATGAACCAATTCTTTTTATAATACAGAGAGCTAAAGACTCACAACTCTGAAACACAGATTAACAGTCATGGAAGATTTTACAAATCCCTTTATTGCTTCATAAAACCATTAGTGGCCTACATGAATGTTCTCTTCTAACCCACTAGAGGGAAGAGTCACCATGCACTCCACAAATGTAGGAGATTATTCTAAGATATGTATGTTATATAAGATATGTAAACGATAAAGTCATGAAGTCACCCTAAAATTCTGCTGCTT